>BQNB010100709.1:4537-24640 GCA_026074375.1 Tanacetum coccineum
ATTTGTTATTTTTCTTTATTTTTTGAAGTTTAGAATTTTAGAAAATCATTTAAAAATAGTAAATTAATTCAGAAAATTATAAAAAAATAGTTTTTAGATTTAAAATAAATAGTTTTAGGTTTAAAAAGTTTAAAATCTTTTTCATCAGTTTTAAATTTTAAATTTCATTTTTAGTTTTTTAAATCAATTTTAAGAAATAGTTTTTAATTATAAAAAGTAGTGAAAAATGTTTTTCTGAGTTTTTATGATATTTTAGACTTTTCTAAAGTAGAAAATCAATCTTTTTAGAAAATTTTCTTTTGTCATTTGAAAGGTTTAGAAACTAAGTTTGAATTTTTAGGGTTAATAATTGCCTTAGCTAGTATTTAGTTGCATTTTTAGGATTCCCATTTTGCGTTTTTAGTTTAAAATAGTTTTTCCTTAATTGTTTTTAAGTTTTTGCCTTAATTTTCCTGTAATTTAGATAACCAATCATACTCTTGTTCCATTCAAGCATCGATTCTCAAAACGACTCTCGATTTTCAATTGCAATCCTCGTTGGGGATAACGACCCGGGAATCATACTCCCGGATTACTACATTGAGATTTTTGATTCTTATTATATATTTATATATTTATTATATTTAATATATAAAGGGTTGAGTTTCTCATTGTCAATTTTTGGCGCCGTTGTCGGGGAGGATTGTATACGATTGTTGAGCCGTTTGACAATTTTTGTTTGAAGATCCTTCCGTCTGAAGTTATTTTGCTTATATTCTTATAAAAAAATATATACAAAAGCATTTTTCATTTTCTTATAAAAAAATATATACGATTGAACCATTCAATCTTGTGGAACCTATTGAAAATCAAGCTCCTCCCGTAGTTACGATGGACGATAATCGTACTATGGCTCAATTGCTCGAAGCACCCACCGTGGGTTACGAGGATGCCATCGTTGTTCCCGAGATCACCGCGGACAACTTTGAGCTTAAGCACGGTTTGCTTACCCTCGTTCAAAACAAACAATTTTTCGGACATGACAAAGAAGACCCTCATGCTCACATTCGATATTTCAACAAGATCACTTCTACGATGAAGTTCCCGAACGTCCCAAGTACGTCGGTTAAGCTTATGCTTTTCCCATTTTCCCTCGAGGGGGCCGCCCGGATTTGGCTTGAGAAAGAACCCCCTCGATCGATTCTTACATGGGATGATCTTGTTTCGAAATTCATCAACAAATTTTTCCCTCCTTCCAAGACAACAAATCTTCGAAATGAAATCATGAGATTTCAACAAAGATTTGATGTGACGTTTTATGAGGCATGGGACCGATTCAATGATCTTCTTCGGGCATGTCCACATCATGGATTTTCGAAATTACATCAACCCGATACATTCTATAATGCCTTGAACTCTGATGATCAAGATTCGTTGAATTCCGCCGCGGGTGGTAATTTTTTGGATAAGATGCCTCGAGATTGCCTAAGAATCATCGAGAGCAAATCCAAAGTTCGTAATTCACGTAACAAACCGGTTGTTTCCAAAGTAGGTACGAGTACTTCCACCTCCGGTATCTCACCCGAAGTAGCCGCTCTTACCACCGATGTTGCCGAACTCAAAGATATGATGAAAACTTTGATTCTCGATAAACAAAAATCCTAAGCTCCCGCGACCATAAAGGCGGTTGAGGAAAAATGTGTAACTTGCGGTGGTGCTCATTCTTACCGAAATTGTCCCGCCACCAATGGCAATGTTTATTATGACAATATTCAAGAATATGTTTCCCAAGCCGCCGCGGCTAATTTTAATAAAGGAAATACCGGTTACCGACCTCCGATGGTCGTGAATCAAATTAGACCTCCCGATTTTCCTCCCGTTCAAAACCATCAAAACAATCAAGGAAATAATCAAAACAATTACAACCAAAATCGGGGAAATAACTACAACCAAAACCGAGGGAATAATTACAACCAAGGCCAAATTTATCGACCTCAGATTAATCAAATCCCAGCTTACCAAGCTCCAGCTTACCAAGCTCCGGCTCCTCAAACACAAGGTGTGACGAGAACCGATGTTGAAAGCTACGTCAAAGCTAATGATGCGGTTATGCAAAACATGCAAAGCCAAATGTCCAATATAACGGACTTGCTCACCAAAATCGCAAATTCTAATGCCGCTTCTACTTTAGGCTTGGGTTCTCTTCCTAGTAACACCGTTGCTAACCCGAAGGGTGAATTAAAAGCAATCACCACCCGAAGTGGTGCCTCTTATGATGGACCTCAAGTTCCACCACCGACTTCTTCTCTTCCAAAGGTGGTGGAAATAAACCCGAGGTGACAAAGGACATGGTGCTCTATCTATATCGGAAGTACCAAAAAGGCGTCATCTTCGGTTGTCCAAGTTCAATCTACTATGTACCAAATTCTAATCCAGTTAGGGCTCTTGATGCCTAACTCGAATACTCATATCCGTATCCTTCAAGGCATAATAATGAAAGACGCCGTGAAAAAGCTAACGACCAAATTGAGAAATTCTACGAAATCTTTAAAGATTTGAGTTTCGAAATTAGCTTAACGGATGCTTTGATTCTTATGCCTAAATTTGCCTCGACTCTTAAAGCCTTAATTGGAAACAAAGAAAAATTAAGTGAAATGGCTAGAACGCCTTTGAATGAGCATTGTTCGGCGGTCATCCTCAACAAGTTACCCGAAAAACTTGGAGACCCCGGCAAATTCCTCATCCCATGTGATTTTCCCGGAATGGATGAGTGCTTAGCCTTGGCCGATCTTTGCGCTAGCATACATCTCATGCCATTATCCGTGTGGAAAAGGCTTTCTCTTCCCGAACTTACCCCAACGTGTATGACTCTTGAACTTTCGGACCGAACGATTTCTCAACCGATCGGTATCGCCGAAGATGTCTACGTAAAAGTAGGAAAGTTCTAATTCCTGGCCGACTTTGTAGTCGTAGACTTTGATGCCGATCCCCGAGTTCCCCTAATTCTCGGGAGATCCTTCTTAAAGACCGGACGTGCCTTGATTGATGTTTACGAAGGAGAATTAATACTTCGTGTTGGAAAAGAAGCTGTAACATTCAATCTTGATCAAACTTCGAGGTACTCCTCTAATTACAATGATATGATGGCGAACCGAATCGACGTCATTGAAATGGCTTGTGAGGAGTATTCTCAAAAAGTTCTCGGTTTCTCTAATGTGATCGCAAGTGGCAATCTCACTCCTTATTATGACCCGATCATTTCTACCTCTTTTCCGACTCTCACTCCCTTCGGGGATGGTGATTTTCTTCTTCTCGAGGAAGCCGATGCTTTCCTCGCTCTTGAAGATGATCCAACTTTACCGGAAGTTGATGACTCTTATTATGACCACGAGGGGGACATTCTTCTTCTTGAAGCAATTCTTAATAGTGATCCTTCACCACCCCCTCCTAATCAAGGAAATTATTTGCCAGAAATTCGAAAAGAACTTAAAGTTTGTGAAGCTAAAAATGATAAATCTTCAATTGATGAACCTCCCGAGGTCGAACTCAAGGACTTACCTCCTCATCTCGAATACGCATTTTTGGAGGGTGACGACAAGTTGCCCGTCATAATTGCTAAAGACTTGAGTGTCGAGGAAAAAGCCGCTCTCATAAAGGTTTTGAAGTCACGCAAGCGAGCCATCGCTTGGAAACTCTCCGACATCAAGGGTATTAACCCAGAATTTTATACTCAAAAGATTATTATGGAAGAGGACTACAAACCGGCGGTCCAACACCAAAGACGGGTGAATCCAAAGAACCACGATGTCATAAAAAAGGAGGTTGAAAAACTTCTTGACGTCGTATTAATTTACCTGATCTCAGATAGTCCTTGGGTAAGCCTCGTATATTGCGTACCGAAAAAGGGTGGTTTTACCGTTGTCGCAAATGATGAAAATGAATTGATCTCGAACCGATTGGTTACGGGGTGGCGTGTATGCATTGACTACCGCAAGTTAAATAAAGCCACCCGTAAGGACCATTTTCCACTTCCCTTTATGGATCAAATGCTTGAGAGATTAGCGAGAAACGATTACTATTGTTTTCTGCATGGTTTCTCGGGTTACTTTTAAATTCCCATCGATCCTAAAGATCAAGAAAAGACAACATTCATGTGTCCTTATGGAACGTTCACCTATCCTCGCATGCCATTCGGCTTATGCAATGCACCAGGCACGTTCCAAAGGTGTATGTTGGCTATCTTTCATGACATGGTCGAAAAGACGATGGAAGTCTTTATGGACGACTTTTCGGTCTTTGGGAATTCTTTTGAAAATTGTCTCTCTCATTTGGACAAGATGCTTCAAAAGTACGAAGACACCAATCTTTGTCTAAATTGGGAGAAAAGTCATTTTATGGTTAAGGAAGGAATCGTCCTTGGCCATAAGATTTCAAAGAACGGGATTGAGGTCGATAAAGCCAAAGTCGATGTGATTGCTAAATTACCTCATCCCACCACCGTCAAGGGTGTTCGTAGTTTTCTTGGTCATGCCGGTTTCTACCGATGGTTCATTAAGGATTTTTCCAAAATTTCCTGACCGATGACTCATCTCTTTGAGAAAAATACTCCGTTTATCTTCTCTGATGATTGTATTCAAGCTTTTAATACATTAAAGAAAAAACTTACTAAAGCTCCAATCTTGATTGCCCCAGACTGGGATTTGACCTTTGAGCTTATGTGCGATGCAAGCGACTTAGCCATAGGAACGGTCTTGGGGCAACGTCATGAGAAACATTTTAAGCCTATACATTATGCTAGCAAAACAATGAATGAGGCGGAATCGCATTACACCACAACGGAGAAAGAAATGTTAGTCGTGGTGTATGCCTTCAAAAAACTCCGGTCTTACCTCATCTTGAACAAAAGCATTGTGTATACGAATCATTCTGCCCTAAAATATCTCTTTGCTAAAAAGGATTTCAAGGCGAGATTTCTCCGGTGGGTTCTCCTCCTTCAAGAGTTCGATTTCAAAGTAATTGACACAAAAGGAGTCAAGATCCTCGTGGCACTCCATATGGTAACTTTTCGATTAGAAAATCCTTATGAAAGTGTGCTCGACCCAAAGGAAGTAAATGGAAAGTTTCCTCTCGAGACACTCCATATGGTAACTTTTCGTGGTGACTCAAATACCCCGTGGTTTGCCGACTATGCAAATTACCACACGGGGAAATTCATTGTTAAAGGGATGTCGTCCCAGCAGAAAAACAAGTTTTTCAAGGATGTTAAACATTACTTTTGGGACGACCCCTTCTTGTTCAAAATATGTGCGGATCAAGTGATCCGGCGATGTGTGCACGGAAAAGAAGCTCTCGACATCCTCGAAGCTTGCCACAATAGACCCACCGGGGGACATTATGGTGCAAATCTCATCGCCAAAAAGGTCTTTGATGCCGGTTTCTTTTGGCCCACTCTTTACAAAGATGACCACGAGTTGGTTAAAATTGCGACTCGTGCCAACGTCAGGGAAAAATTTCACAAAGGGATGAGATGCCTTAAAATTCCATCCAAGTTTGTGAAATCTTTGACGTTTGGGGCATTGATTTCATGGGGCCATTCCCGTCATCACAAGGGAACAAATATATACTCGTGGTGGTCGACTACTAGTCAAAATGGGTTGAAGCGAAAGCGCTCCCCACCAACGACGCTCGAGTTGTTTGTAAATTTCTTAAATCTCTCTTCGCCCGATTCGGTGTCCCTCGTGCTATCTTAAGTGATCGCGGAACCTATTTTTTCAATGACCAGTTTGCAAAGGTCATGCTTAAATACGGAGTCACTCATCGTCTCTCCACCGCGTATCACCCACAAAAAAGTAGGCAAGTTGATGTATCCAATCGTGGCTTAAAAAGAATTCTTGAAAGAACAGTAGGCGAGAATCGTGCCTCTTGGTCAAAAAAATTAGATGACGCTCTCTGGGCCTTCCGTACAGCTTACAAAACACCCATCAGGTGTACTCCTTACAAGCTCGTTTATGGAAAGGCATGTCATCTATCGATTAAGCTCGAGCACAAAGCCTACTGGGCCTTAAAGCATGCTAACTTTGACCTTTCAACCGCGGGTGATCATCGCAAAGTTCAACTCAATGAATTAAACGAACTTCGTGATCATGCCTATGAGAATTCTTTGATTTACAAGGAGAGAACTAAGAGGATCCATGACGCCAAGTTCAAAAAACCACGTTTTCAACGTCGGTGATCAAGTCCTCCTCTTTAACTCCACATTAAAGATTTTCTCAGGCAAGTTAAAGTCCCGTTAGTCCAGACCATTCATCATTGCCCATGTTTTTCCATATGGCACCGTCGAGTTATCTCAAAACTCCAGGCCAAACTTTAAGGTAAATGGTCATCGAATTAAGCACTACTTTGGAGAGGACATACCAAAATTAGTTATCCTGGATCTCCAAACCTTCCCCAAGGACAAATGAATATGGGGATTGGGTCAAGCTTAGTGACCTTAAACAAACGCGTCGTGGGAGGCACCCCATGCTTATCCGTAGTTATATTATGTAGTAATGAATAAGTGTTTTTGTTATGAGAAGCTTGCCTTTTTCCTTTCTCATTTGCTTGTGTTTTTGTGATTGTCCAGGATTCTCCTAGATTTTTAAAGCCTCTTGTGCTCGCGGTTTTGTCCTTCGATCACAAGAGCTTCATTTGGGAAATCTAATATCCTAATCCAATCGACTAACTTTTATCTTTAAGCATACTTAATAAACTGCTTAGGATTTGCGTAGAGACCCTTCATAAAACATTGAGGACAATGTTTAACTCTAGTATAGGAGGGATCTTCGATTTGATTGTGCCTGAAGCCGTTGTTTTCACGTAATCCCGTTTTTAACACCAAAATTTCAAAAAAAATTCAAAATTTCTAAATTTTCAAAAATAAAATAATTGTTTTGTCACAATTTTGACTTTCCTGCTGGGTAGAATAAGAATAAATTTTGACTTGATTGAGCGTGTTGAGCTCTAGCTTGTTCCTTAACATTTAGACTAAGCGTTCGCGAATATTTGCGAAGAACGAAAAATGATAGAGTTAAGTGTGAGTTGAATGTTAAACAAGGATTATTTGGAAATCTTAAGAGCTAATGTATGTAATTTGTGGCTTTTTCTCCCATAAGCTTCTAACCTGATTAATATACGTGCTATTTTTGGAGATTAAACTTAAATCAATAATTTTTATGAAGTATATAGCAAAAAAATTAGCCTCAATTCAAATTTATACTTGAATTTTTCAAAAAGAAGTCTTCTCTATATCATAAAAAAAATATGAAAAATGATAAAAATGAAAAATAAAATATAAACTGTGAGCTGATAAAAGTTTGCTGTATCTTTCCGGCTCACAACCGATGTTACAGCCTTCTAAAGAAAGCCCATAGTAAGAATAAAACTCCGAGACTGATAAAAGTTTGTTGCATCTTGCCTGCTCACAACCGATGTTGCAGCCTTCTAAAAGATCGAGGGTTACAATTGCATCAATGTTTAATATTTAAGTGTGAATTAATAAATAGATCTTTTTTTGTTAAATTCAAATATGCTTTTGAACTTTAACTATTCTATTTTATAAGCTATGTGTATACGGGAAACCTAAGAGCCTTTGAAACCGAAGTTCCGTGAGTCCCAATACTAGTCTTTGTGAGGTGTCAAAAGCCTGGTCACTTAACCACAAGGTTGGGATGTGCCAAGACAAAAGTGGCTACATGGGATGATCTCGCCTTCAAACTCATTATTCTCGGGTGGAACGTGAAACATAGAATTTTGCAAAACATTGATCCAAGGTTGAAATTCAAAATAGCACATACACCTAAGATATAATAATTGTCGGGAGTGAAAAGTTCACAAGTTGCAAATATGAGTAGTGTTAGCATCTTAACTGATAATTAACAATGATTTCGTTTTAAGCTTGGTTTGGAGCAAGTGAAAAGCCGGGGACGATGAATTTATCCTTTTTGGGGCATTCTCGGATCGAAATGCATCTTGTTCTATGATCCCTAAAAGTTATAAAATAACGAAAGTCAAACGTTCTAGTTAGTTGCTTAATATGAAAAGTACAAAAAAATGAGAAAAATGAAAAGAACAAAAATATGGTAGGAATAAGTGTGTATTTAATAACGGTAAAAACGGGGCTTTTTCGAAGCTATTGATTTTAAATTCCCCTTAACGAATGCTTAGCAACTTTTCGAGGTTATTAGTCAAGGGGGATCGGGAGTCTTAGTTTTCCTAAGTGCTTACTTGTAGCATTGCGTGAGGACACGCAATAGTTTAGTATGGGGGATTTTGGTATGTGCTTAATTACACATACCTTTGACCTTTAAAATCAGACTTAAATGACCAAAAACGTACCAAAAATACTTTGTATTTGTATGTTTTCACTTATATTGTGCAGGAAACGGATAATCAAGAAAAGAAAAAAAATCGAAGCCAAAACAACAAGAAACGAGCACGAAATGGAAAAGCGTGAAAAGACAAAGTCAAATCGAAGCCACAGTCAACAAAAGTCAAAGTCAAAGTCAAATCAAAGCCACAGTCAACAAAAGTCAAAGTTAAAGGTCAAAACCGAAGCCGTAACCGAAGAATACTTAATGGGCCCACTCAAACCCATCTAATGGGCCGGGTCAGCGCATTAGTATATTTATTGAAGGCTTATAAGCCCAAGTTTAAACAAAAGCCCATTTTCCCCTTTAAAACACAAACAGGCCTAAAACCTATACCATAAGCCTAAGTCACTTAACTGCCCGTTAGCCAAAACCCTTTAACAGATAACACCGTTAATCCTTTTAAGGACTGTGGGTGTAAAACAACCAAATACCCTTGAGGGCCAAAACTACCAAGTCCCAAAATATTTATTACCACAAGGACTACTCGTGTAATCAAGTTATGCAAAAAGAAAGGCCTTTTCTGCCAATTCTTTAAACATTCACCCCTAACCTTTTATAAAACACTTTTCCCGCCTTTTGACCTTGTCACACTCAAACCACCTGCAACCTCGACCACTGTTCACATAACCACAATAAAACCATTACTTTCACCTCACCCCACCTCACTACATGCCAATTGACACTTTGGCAATCCTAAACCCATCTATTGGCTGATATAAATGAAGGGCTTTGATCATTTTGCTTGGAGGACACACAAAACCAAGGGCCAAGATTGAGTTATGCATCTCTTACAACACAAACACAACAAGCACACAAAGGCTTGAAGACACAGCCTATAAAAGAAGAAGAAGATAGAGATATTGGGAGAGTAGTTTTTTTTAGGAGTAGCCTTAATTTACTTTTAAATGTTTTATTGTCTTTAAAATTCTGTAGTTTTTAACTTTCAAAAGCCTTGTAACCCTTTAAGATTTATAATGAAAATTTAAGTTTTATGGTTATATGCAAATGTGTCCCTTTTTATATTTTTATGTCATTAAGTCATTTTTGTTCAAAAAGCCAATTCCATAAGCTCTTTTAAGCTATTATAATCTGTTTTATTCATTTAAGGTCTCTCAAAGAAAGTATAAGCTTGGTTTGGAGCAAGTGAAAAGTCAGGGACGATGAATTTATCCTTTTTAGGGCATTCTCGGATCGAAATGCATCTTGTTCTATGATCCCTAAAAGTTAAAAAATAACGAAAGTCAAACGTTATAGTTAGTTGCTTAATATGAAAAGTACAAAAAAACGAGAAAAATGAAAAGAACAAAAATATGGTAGGAATAAGTGTGTATTTAATAACGGTAAAAACGGGGCTTTTTCGAAGCTATTGATTTTAAATTCCCCTTAACGAACGCTTAGCTACTTTTCGAGGTTATTAGTCGAGGGGGATCGAGAGTCTTAGTTTTCCTAAGTGCTTACTTGTAGCATTGCGTGAGGACACGCAATAGTTTAGTATGGGGGATTTTGGTGTGTGCTTAATTACACCTACCTTTAACCATTAAAATTAGACTTAAATGACAAAAAATGTACCAAAAATATTTTGTATTTGTATGTTTTCACTTATATTGTGCAGGAAACGGATAATCAAGAAAAGAAAAAAAATCAAAGCCAAAACAACAAGAAACGAGCACGAAATGGAAAAGCATGAAAAGACAAAGTCAAATCGAAGCCACAGTCAACAAAAGTCAAAGTCAAAGTCAACCCGGAAAAGTCAAAGGTCAAAACCAAAGCCGTAACCGAAGAATACTTAATGGGCCCACCTGAACCCATCTAATGGGCCGGGTCAGCCCATTAGTATATTTATTGAAGACTTATAAGCCCAAGTTTAAACAAAAGCCCATTTTCCCCTTAAAACACAAACAGGCCCAAAACCTATAGCCCAAGTCACTTAACTGCCCGTTAGCCAAAACCCTTAAACAGATAACACCGTTAATCCTTTTAAGGACTATGGGTGTAATACAACCAAATACCCTTGAGGGCCAAAACTGCCAAGTCCCAAAATATTTATTACCACAAGGACTACTCGTGTAATCAAAGAATACAAATAGAAGGGCCTTTTCTGCCAATTCTTCAAACATTCACCCCTGACCTTTTATAAAACACCTTTCCCGCCATAAACCAACCCATCCCCATCTCCACTGTTCAAATAGACAAGAACACAATCCCTTTTTCTTCTCCCATCTGTCTACCTTACCTACCACCTTATCCCACCACACTAAACACCAAAATCCACCTTGGCAATCCCCAAGAATCCTATTCGGCTACAAATGAAGACAAATATTGAGGGTAGTGATCATAAGGCTTGGGCATTACTCAATTTGGATGGCTATGATCAACTCAAGTCTCTCATCACACAACAAACACACCCTTGAGCTGTATCTTTGAAGAAACACAAGACCTAGAACCTTCTACATTTTTATATAAATAGGAGCTCATTGTAGCCATTTAGCAAGTAGTTTTTAGTTTTCACCTAGTCTTAGTTTAAGTCATTTTTAAGTTGTTCAAATTCCATGTCTTGTAAACAGTTTTAGTATCAATGAAAATTCCAAGTTTTTAGTTAAGTTTTGAGTTTGACTTTTTCTTATTGTTAAAAGCTCCTCCTAAGTTGTTTTAAACTCTATATAATCTTATAAGCTAGCTGTTTTAAGAAAAGTGTAAAAAAACTTAAGAAAATTTTATAAAAATCTCAAAAAGAAATCACCCCTAATATACCACAGCTTGTAATTGGATGATAAGCCAAAAAGGGAAGGGCTTATGGACTCTCACTAGCTTGTATTATACAAGCTAGAGCTTGTAGATTGGTTTGTTTGCCCTGTTTTGAGCAAGGGCAGTTGTAAGTTTACTTTTCTATTTTTGCTTAAGTTACTGTAGCAGTGCTTATTGTGCTTATTTTCTGTCCTTTATTGCTATATACAATATTAGATTAAATGAGTGAGCCCGGTTGTCGTTCTAGCCTATTACAACAAGTAGATAATAAAGGCCAAAGCTTCGAGTGGTTTAGCTAGTTTCTAGTGAGAGAAACACAAAAGAGAAATTCTAGAGAGAGAAAATGTGTTTCTTTGTAAAAGGAATAATGACTAGCTTGCCTCTTCCAAAGTTGGAAGAGGCTATATATAGTACTTACAATATACCGGGTATTAGTACCCGGCTTAATACCGAAAATCATACTATTAACTATTAAACTACGAGCTATAATAAACAGTAAAATACAAGGGGTGACCGAGTCTTTTTCTCATATCTAACAGGTGTTTAAATCCATTTTGGTCATTTTGTCAACTTACTCAAGCCTTTTTAAGATGAATTTTATCTGTTCTCAAAAGTCTTTAGCTCTAAAAATTTGTTTTGAAGTGTTTCCTAATTAGTCTTTTAAGCTGTGGTGACATGATAGCTCTTAAGCCCTCATTTGGATTAAGACTTCTTGGCCAACTTTTTAAAACTGGTTTTTGTGTTAATCTTGTGTGTCAAATGCAATAGAAAAGTTCTTTTGGTTTCCTTTTCTTTAATCAAAATATGTCAACCATTTTTAGTTTCAAAAAGTTTTTTTTTACTTTCAAATATCAGCAGCTTTAACTTTTTTGTAGCTTCTCAACATTTGTGCACAAGCTCTCTAGGAGCTTAACTCCATCTGTTTTGACTTTTTTTTGCATCTTGAGCTTATTTAGTAGCTTATTTTATAGGCTGCACTTTGTTTTTTTTCCTTAAAAAGTGCCCTGGTGTAAACAGTCCCTTGTCCATCCCTTTTCACTAGCTTATTTGTATTTCAAATTGTTTTCTTTTTGCATTTCTAGAGAGCCTATAAGCTATTGTTTAAGCCCATATAAGCCTTATCCCCATAAGGATCCCTTTAGGGCTTAAAAATAAGCCCTAAAGGTGCCCCTTTGGCCTGTTTGACTGCAAATTTTGTGCTTATAGGTTATTTGCCTTGTATGGCTTATCTGTCTGTGGCTATTAGCTTATTTTGGTTTGTCTTTGCTTATTAGGATTAGGACACACTTGTTTTTTTTTGCTTATTTCTTGTTTTCACTAGCTTAATCATCTTAAAATGCCAAATAGTTAAGTCCTCTTAGTCTTAGTGTAAATTAGCAAACTGCCTTTTTAGTTGCTTAGTTTTGTGCTTATCTGTTAGATTTCCTTAGTTCATTTTTGTGCTTTTTGCTTATTAGTTGTAGTAGGCCCTCTATTGTTGCTTATTGCAGATTTTTATTTGCTTATTTGTTCAAAAGTAGCATTTCAGTTAAGCCTTAGGACTTAGTGTTAAATAAGCTCATAACTACCACCTTTTTTCAGCTTATTACGTGCTTATTTGTTAAGTTACAAATTTTTTTCCTTTTTTAAAGTTGCTTATTTTTAGCTTGTTTAAAAAGTTGTAAAAAAAATGAAAAATAAAAACGTTGGGATTAGGGGAGGCCCCAAGTAATCAAGACTCGAACTTGGGACCTCAACCTCAATCAACCAACATTTTATAACACTCACTACCGGTATGCTATAATAGCTCATCCAGTAGTGAAGTGCATAATTTATTCTATAAGGGCTATTTAGCCCATTAAGCCCATAAGCTGTTTTCAGCTTATTACGGCTTATTTATAAGCCCAATCTTCTAGCTCTTATTTTTCATAGAACCAGTACACCTTAATCCACTTTTTTGTATTTTTTCACATTTTTCCAATATTGTTTACTATTTTTTATCATTTATTTTCTTTAAATCTGTTTTTTAATTATTAAAAATTAAATAAAAATCAAAAAAATATTTTTCTTTTTTAGAAAATTTTATTTTATCATATTACACTTAGGAAAAATAGAAAAACTTTCGTAGGGTCATTTTTGCAAAATTTTATTTTTTAAAGAGCGAGATTCGTTCCCGTGCTCGTTTTTCGTATTTTCTAGCTCAATTTAACTCCGTTTTCGTTCTAGTTTTCTTTAAACTTCCTTTTTAGTCAATTTAAGTCTATTAAAAGTGAAAAAATCAATTTAGGCTTAATTTTGAAAAATTAGGGTTTTTAGTGTGTCGTTTTAGTTTCCCGTTTTCATTTTTAGTATAATTTGTGTAATTTTCTTGTTTTTAGTGTAGATTGCCTTATTTTTCCCAAAGTTTTAGAAAATCAAACCTAAATCTTTTCCATTCAAACATCAAATATCAAACCAACTCTCGACTTTCCAATTCACTCATCGCTGTGACTACGACCGGGGAATATCATATACTACTTCCGGTTTCATTGATTTTGTCTTGATAATTATCCTTATTATGTATTTATAAGTATAATAAATTTATTTATATAAAAAGGGTTAATCAAAGAGTTAATCAATGGGCCATGTTCACTTTAAGAACTTAAACAAACTTGTGAAAGGAAACCTTGTAAGAGGTTTACCTTCAAAGATTTTTCAAAATGACCACACCTGTGTTGCTTGTCAGAAAGGAAAGCAACACAAGGCCTCTTGTAAGGCCAAAATAGTGAGCTCTATTAGTCAGCCCTTACAGCTTTTGCATATGGACTTATTTGGACCCACATCTGTAAGGAGCATAAACCATAAGACTTATTGCCTGGTTATCACTGATGATTTTAGCAGGTTTAGTTGGGTGTTCTTTTTAAGAACTAAGGATGAAACTAGTGGAATCCTTAAGGACTTTATAAGACAAATAGAGAACCAATTAAATCAAAAGGTTAAAACTATTAGATGTGATAATGGTACAGAATTCAAGAACAGGGACATTATTGAATTCTGTGGGTCAAAAGGGATCAAGAGGGAATACAGTAATGCCAGAACTCCACAACAAAATGGAGTTGCTGAGAGAAAGAACAGGACCCTTATTGAGGCTGCTAGAACAATGCTAGCAGATTCATTTTTACCTAACACTTTTTGGGCTGAAGCAGTTAGTACAGCTTGTTATGTCATTAATAGGGTATTAGTGACCAAGCCTTAAAACAAGACACCTTATGAACTTATAACTGGTAAAATACCAATCATAAGCTATATAAGACCTTTTGGGTGCCATGTGACCATCTTGAATACCATTGACCATCTGGGCAAGTTTGAAGGGAAGTCTGATGAAGGGTTTTTAGTTGGGTATTCCCTAAATAGCAAGGCTTTTAGGGTATACAATTTAGAAACCAAGAGAGTTGAAGAAAACCTGCATATAAACTTTTTAGAAAATAAACCAAATGTTGCTGGGAAAGGACCTTATTGGCTGTTTGATATTGATTATTTAACTGATTCAATGAATTATCAGCCTATGAGATTAGAGAATCAAGCTAACAAAACTGCAGGTCCAGAAGAAGCTAATCATAGTGCAGGTACACAAGATAATATTGATGCAGGAAATTCTGAAATGGAAGCTGACCCTGCTCAAGACTACTTTGTACTGCCAATATGTTCTTATACTTCAATAGTAAAGAGCTCAGAAGCAAAGAATGAAGGTGAAAAGCCTAATAAGGATATTGGTTTAAAGATAAATGAGGAGCTAGTAGATCAGGAGGATTAAGCCTTTTTGGAAGAGATTGAAAGGCTTAAAAGATAAGAAAAGGAGACTAATGATGCAGCTGAAGCTCTTAGAAAAGAGTTTGCTTAAGAAGCTAAGGATTTGCTTCTTCAAGCAGGAGCTGCTAGAGCTACCAGTAATAATACAGTTAATACTGTTTGCACACAAGTTAGTACTGCCAGCTCTTTTGGTGGACCATCTTACCCTGATCTAACCAACTATGCTGACCAAGATGATTCTCAAATACCTGCTCTTGAGGATATTTATGACAATCCAAATGATGGTATTTTTACCAATGCATCTTATGATGATGAGGGTGCAGTGGCTGACTTAACTAATTTAGAATCCACTATGAATGTTAGTCCTATTCCTACTTCAAGGATACACTCTATTCATCCTACAACTCAAATTCTTGGAGATCCAAAATCAGCAGTTCAAACAAGGAGCAAAGTGAACAAAAGTTATGTAACACCCCTATTTTTACAATATAGCAGCGGAAGCTAATCTGGGGTATTACTTCATGGAAACAACAATCATAATCATAGAAAACGACCCAAAAGAGACGTTTGTTCAAAAGATACGTTATCATTCATTTCAAATCAGAGTTTTACAAAGGCAGGTCCTAAAATCTAGTTACATACAATGTGAATGATAACAAGTTTTAGCCATCTTCAAGTCCATGCCACTCCATGCAATAAGTTGCTCAATTACCTAAGATAAACATGCTAAAAAGTCAACACAATGGTTGAGTGAAATTCATAGGTTTGATAAATAGTTTGAATACAAGTCATAGTGTAATAATTGTACAAACACAATTATTATGAAAATGGTATTGTTATGATCTTGGGTCACGTTATTATATACCCGTTATTTGTAATAATTGCAACGAATACAATTATCATAGTAACAATGTATTATTGTGTTATCGTCTTGTTTGGTCTGATTTGGTCTTGGTCTAAGCTCACGGTACACAAACTGACTAGTGTATATATATACCCAAAATGATGTGATATATATATATATAGAAATAATGGCCCTCGGTGTAGGTAATTGCCATATACCTATGAAATTCAAATATAGTGTGTTTGGTTACCTATCCGGCTAACACAAACAGGATTTGTCAATCCCGATAGATCTATCCACAATATTTGCGTTCACCCGTAAGTGATTAATGGTCCATGATAATGAGGGACTTTTGGCATAAAGTAACTTAGACATTAGTTATAATGGTATATCAGGATAGCATATAATCTGGAAAAACACTTGTATTTGTAATTTATAGCATGTATCCCCCTCACGGGTTTATGAAAGCATTAAAAGATATTAAAAAGTGAGGCTATGAACTCACTAAGTCTTTGAAAAGCAATCACATTGTTATAAGATAAACGAGTATGTAATAGAGTTTGTAACAAGCATGTATCCCCCTCGCGGGTTTATAAAACATGTAAATAAGTAAAGGCGAGGTTATGAACTTCACCTGATGGGTAGATGCAATAAATATTTTAGAATGAAAGCTGACGACCTTATCACAATCTTAACGGGGGAAGGTTGATATAGCAAAATGATAGTAAACAGCCACGTCAAGCAACCTGAGTAAATATGTCAAGTCTTAGGAAGATTGTACTCTAGAATCTTGGTTCAGAGAGTTAGGAGTTTGATTGGAAAGTTTGGAATTATTGTATCACCGTTCGGGCCATCATAATTCAGAAGTCATTCAGTAAACGTTTGAGGAGCTAGGGCACTTTAAATCGTAAACCCAACAACTCAGTCAGAACGTAATACCAAGATGAAACCCCTTAATATGAAGCTCCCTAGTATTGTGATACGATATAATCGGTTTAAAGCGTTTTGATCAATATCTGGAAATGATAAGCACGAGAAGCGTTAATTAAAGTTATGTCTTGTAATGTTTTGAATGTGTTTTTATACTTTTTCAAAATGTTACATTTTAGACCCTTGAGTTTGAAAAGTGGCAGAATATACCCTTGGAGTTTGCACTTTTACGAGTTTGGTCCTTTGACTTTAAAAGATATACAAAGTAAACCTTGCACTTTAAAAAGTGACATAATAGACCCCTGTAGTTATAACTATGATAAAATGACATTTTTAGTCCTTTTAGTTAAAAGTTTCTGAAAGTTACGATATATAACCTTGCATAGATAATATTTACAAAACATGTCCAAATTGCCATGCAAGCATATTTTAACATTTCAATAAACATTTATAAGTTATAATAAACTAAAATATGAATATTTAACGCAACGCAAGTTTAAAATAATGATTCGTTAAGCTAGGAAGCAAAACGGGTCAAATTAGGGTTTTAAAACGAAAACGCGCAGGTTTTAAGCTCAAAATTCTTTCATGACTTATCAAAGCACTTATTTTAATGATAATTAAGCTTATTGGAATAGATTATAACAATATTTTACAAGCTTAGCTTATAGATTAAGCAAAAACATAAAATTAGGGTTTCGGGTGTACGGTTTTGGATCAAAACAGAAAATGAGCATGAATTGAGTTATGAAACTTTAACAAGACTTTATTTAGGATCATATGAACATTATAAGAGTGTAGGAGCAGAAGTAGAACATCCAAAACTTGGGTTTGAGCTTATAGCTTAGAAATGGGTCGAGATCGGGACTTTTAGCTTCGTACGCCTAGAATAACGACTCCCGGGCTTCTTTTCTTGGTTTCTTTTGCTTCCTTTCTGAACTTGAGCCTTCTTAAGACCTCTTAGGATCTCTTAGAGCAAAGGATTGCTGCTATGTAAGGGTTATAGAGGAGGAAGTGGGGGATGCTTTGAAATGAAGTGTTATGCTTCCTATTTATAGGCGAATGAACCCTTAAGGGCCAAGGTTTCTTTGCAATCTGATCTAGGACACATGGAAAATCTAGAGGGTGATTAGGAGAAGCTATATAGTGAGTTGTATGGACTAGAAGCTAGCAAGAACATGGTGGAAACACCATGTGCATGCCGCGGCTATACTAGAAGAAAAAGGAACCATGTGATCAATTTTTAAACTATAAATGAAGTAGATATTTATGTGACGTGCTTGTAACCAGCTTAGGAATGAAGGAACTTACTCATTGAGGTGCTTGTTTACAATTTAGAACTTTAAAATGGGTTAAATTGAAATAAACTAGGTTTCGGGTTCATTAGGGCTTATTTAGGGGTTTCAAACTTGTAATTCATGTACATTTGATTAAGAATGATAGGTTACTAATCCCAAGACTTATATTAAGGATTATAATCAAAATTTGATAGGTGGTTTAGGTTAAAATGGGTATAAAATGAGTTAACAAGGTCGCGGGTCATTTTAGGGCACGTATAGGTTCATTAGGGTTTTCAAGGCTTATAACTTTTGTACATTGCTAGGAAAATGATAGATGATGGATTGTAAACTCATTTTATGAGTTTACAATGGCACTTGATTAATTGTTGGTGGTTTAAATGGTTAAAAACGAGTAAACGGGTCAAATGCTCCATTTTGGTACGTTTAGGGTTTCTCGGATTCATTTTGCATATAATTGGAATGAAATGATGAAATGATGATTGTATATGATTAGTAATGTTGTAAATTAAGTTATTACAACTTATTTGAGTGTTGGTTTGGGGTTATGATGGATAAAAACCAAGAAACGGGTCATGGTTTAGAAACTAGCTCGGTTTTAGGGTTTAGGGTTTTGAATTAGGGTTTTGAGTGTAAAAATATGTATGAGAGTTTATGAATAGAATAATTAGGGTTTACACATTGTACATTGAGTGTAGTAGCTTGTACAAAAGTGGTGGTGAAGAAATTAGAATGAAAACGGAGGTAAAACGGCTATTTTGGAGATCATGCTTAATGACTTGTATATTGTGCTTTATAAGACTTGTACTTGACTTGGAGGGAGTTTATATTTCAAATGAGATGTTATATTACTTGTACATATGCTTTAGTAGCTTGTACATTCACTTTAGATATTAATCTTTCATGGAATTAGGGTTTTAGAGATATACGATAACGGTTTAAAGCCCGTCTTGATATAACGTTGCAATTGGTACATTATAGGAATAATGTACTTTGCAAAAAGGATATGATGATATTGACTTGACATGTTATGATGTTTGCTTGACATATATGAAGATAGGATTGCCATAGGTAGGTTGCGTGAGCTCGTCTACTTTAGTTATGCAAGTTACATTGCACATTGAAATATTGGCAATGCAATAAAGCGAAAAATTTCCCCGTACAATTGTGATCATAGTAAAATAGGTTGATTTTGCTTCTGATGAAAATTCTAGGTTGTTATATTATGCGTCCTGTATGTGTTGTTATTTGTCTTTTTATGTGTAAGTTACTGCTATGAATCATAAATACAAACCCATATTTTTACTTCGAATCATAAATACAACTCATTGAATCATAAAGACAAACACATTTAATATACCACTCTTCATCCTCCCATTTAATTAAATCCAACCACCCATTACCCTATCCCCAATCATTATTAGTGTTTACATCTTCACCAACAAGCATATTCCCTTTATTAAAATTATCTTCACATTTTCCAATTCAAATTTTCTTTATTTTATTCATTTTGCTCCTTTAAAACGCAGTGTAAAAGAGATATAACATACATACAAAACACTTTCATCTCACAACAAACAACTCAACACTCTCATCTTTCATCTCAAGACACACTACATCTCTTCCACACTTTTCATCTACCACCATCCGCACAACCACAACTCTCACCACCAACTCACCAACCGAAACTAAACCTCCACTGAAAGCCCCACCACCACACAATCACGACCACCAAAAGAGTTTTTCAATTTTTGAGGTATTTTATATTTTTTTTAATAAATTTGTATACTAATAAAGTTTTAAGGTTTTCTTATATAGATCTGTAGATTTTATTTGTAGATGTGTATTTTTTATAACATTTTTGGTAATTTCGTTTATTTATATTAGACATGGCTTATAAAAAGTTTGAACTACAATCTTACAACTGTTTTTAACTGCATTGATGTGTCGTTGTATGGTGTTTATTTATGATAGTTCAAGTTTTAAATTTATATTTTGCCGACTTAACCAAAAATAACACTTTAATAGGCAGTATTCCCGGTCGGTAGGAGTTTCATGGTAAGTAGGGTGTCGAACACTTGAAGCGAGGTTAAATCTCTTAATTTATTTATATTTTGGTTGTCTAATCTAA
>BQNB010100710.1:0-24640 GCA_026074375.1 Tanacetum coccineum
AGTGGAATAATTGAATCCATGTTGATTTGATGTTTTTAGATCACTTGTGGATCGAACGGTGATTGAAAGTAATTGTGTTGTTAGTGAGTTATATTTTTATGTGTTGTAAGTCTTGAAACTATACGAGATTTTACAACTCTTAATAAAACCGAGAAGACAATTGATTGTTTCACAGGATTTTACAAATCAAGGAGATAAATCGTATAAGTTACTTTAGCAAATTTGAGTTTTTAACTTTAGTTCAAGTGAATTAATTTTCCTTTTGAAAGTTGTTAAATCGCCTTCTTAAAGAAAAATGGTTAAATCGCCTTGTACAAGGAACTTGTTAATTTTCCTTATAAAGGAAGTTAATTTGCCTTGCACTAGAGAACTTGTTAATTCGCCTTGTACTGAAAACTTGCTAATTCGCCTTGTATTAGAAAACTTATTAATTCGCCTTGTACAGAAAAACTTGCTAATTCGCCTTGTACTAGAAGACTTGTTAATTCACCTCGTGCTGAAAACTTGCTAATTCGCCTTGTACAGAAGAATGCTAAATCACCTTCAACTAAATAGTACTAAATCGCCTTATACTAGAAGAATGCTAAATCACCTTCAACTGAATATTGCTAAATCGCCTTACAAAGCCAATTGCTAATTCGCCTTCACTAAAGAATTGTTAACTCGCCTTCAACAAAACAAAACTCAGATTTTTCAAAACACAAAAAGTATCACTTTTGATCGTTTTTTCTCAAAATTTCTTGTACAACTAGTATTACTAAGCATATAGATACCTTAAAAATACAAACTTTATGGTTTTTAAGCCAAAAATTTTAAAATCAAGAATTGTACTTTCTAAGACTTTCCGAACACAGAAATGCATAAAAAATTGATGTTTTCTTTGATTCAAAGCTTGTAAGCCTATATCTAATAATACTAGATCAGATTTACCTATGTAAATGATCTTTTAGTGTACCAAAGAGCTTTGAAAATAAGAAAAACAAAAGAAAAATGGTACGGTTTGATGAAAAAAAATGAAACAAAGAAGAACAAACACAAAACTAAACCAATCACGCCATGGCTCTTGATACCAATTGTAGAATACTAGTAATCTTTAACACCAAATAACAATGAAGAAATTCTAGAGAGAGAAAGTAATGGAAGGAAGGTTCTAGTGAGAGAAAGTAACAAAGAAAGAAAGATTATATTATGTGTGATAAAATGAACCAACCAACACCCTCTCCATGTGTGGAAAGGGAATAAATACATCACCTTAAGGCCGGCCATGGGCTTTATCATGGGCTTTCCATGTGCCTTTGGCCCGGTTAGCTTACTAACATTACATTTTATTAAACTACGAGCTATGAGTAACTATATTGGAGGTGACTGATACTTTTCGTATTCCTAATACCTATGATTTTGTACAATATTCCCATCGAGCTTCTAGATGTCAAACCTAGTTATCAAACTAGCCATTCTTCTTTTACCTTGCTAAAAACCTTGTCAAGTTGTTTCTTAACCAACTTTACCGACAAGTCTCACAAGCTGTGTGTTAAACCCACTTTCTTGTAAAGATTGATCTACTAACCTTTAGAAAACCCTAAAGCTTCAATCTTTCCACCTCAATTCTACAACCTTGATATACCTTGCACTCTAAGTAATCACTTTTCTTGAATCCCGAGACAAAGCTAAACCTCACTTGTTTTCTAAGAACCACCAAGACTTAGAATACCAAGAAACCTGCGGACACCTTCAAACTTCAATAATTCAAGATTCTAGATAATCAACTAAACCTTGAAGCCTTTTTACCCTTCAAACTTGATCACCTATAAAACCTTAAAAACAACACCTTGAAGCTTAAAGATTCAACCTTGTACAAACCCTTTTGAAGGTTGAACCTTTTCGAATTAAGCCTTTGCAATACAAAGATTAATAAACCCCAAGACTCTTGCAAAACTCGACAATCTTAAGCCTTCAAATCCTTGATCGAAATCTACTTTAAATAGAATTTGCAGATTCTGAAACATCAACTTCGACCTAATATATCTCTCTCTACGAACCTCCAACTGAAGATCCCTCCTGTGAGATTCTAGATCCATGTGTCTTTGGCCTACGATTTAAATTTCACAATGATCCAACGGTCAACGAATCCGCAGCATCAATTCTCCCACCGCTGCGCAGGAACTGACGAATTAAAAAGAGGAGATATTACTTGATGGGATTATACACCTTTGAGTCGACCTAGCTTCAAGAAACCAATGTAACATGGCTCTGATACCACTTGTTGGACAATTACGACAACAAACCCGAAGTTCAATCGCAGAACGCTAGATCGCGAGTTGTATCAAGCACAAGTAGCAAACACGAGAGACTACAAAGAACCAACAAGAATATATGCACACGTTATACCCTCGTACCAAACCTTTATTAAATCCCTAATAAAGCTATTACAACGAGGAAGAATAATGAATAACCAACATCCCTCCTCATCTCTATTTATAGAGATGAGGGGGTGAAAACCTATCCTAAGTTGAATAGGAAACTCCTTGCCTTGCAAGGCAAGCTAACTAATCCTAGTTATAGTCTATTCCTAATCTAAATTACAATGTACACTTAACCCTTTAACCTATGTTTAAATTTACTCCTAATATCCTACACATAGTACAGAGTAATCAAGAAACCATGTTGGCATGAAAAATTGAATGGTAATTTCCACCATTTAGACAACTCCTTAAGCACACTAACAAGCAACAATTTTTCACTCATCACTTGCTCAAACATTCCTTCATTATGCATAAAACCTCCTATATACATACGATACTTGATAGAATACAGAAACACATAAATGCCCCAACTTTGATTCATTATTTTCACTGAAATCAAGCTCGCATCCTAGAACACTTAGCTTTTAATTGTTGCAAGCAAGTTTTTACAGTTCAATTGCATTGTCTATTACACTTCTTCTACGACGCTTTCCAACCATTTTAATTATTACACTTTAGAACAATAGCCTTCAAGAAACTCCAAAGACCATCACCACTCTGCCCTCCACCATTACTTTCAACCTTAACCGATCTCCTACCTCCATTGCCACCACCCGACATATCAGTCATTGCTCCCCCGACCCTTTCAGTCACCTCCACATCAACCACTCAATTCCATCTTACCAACTAAATTAACTCCCACCTCAAAAAAAACCTCACCCCTAACGACCTACTTTCCTTCCTCAAAAACCACCTTCACCGCCTTCCCAAATTTTCCTATCGTATCTGTAATCAATATCAAATCAACCTCAAGAACACCCAAATCTGCACTCAACTAACCTCCCCTTTAGTGCTATTATTACTTAAAAATATTACAAGAAGACTACTTCTCAACTGAGTTATAGTTAAACGATTACAAAAGACAATGATCAATCCCCACTGGGTGGATCTTAATCTAAACCTCACTACAAATACACTCAAACACTCAGAAATAAGAACAAGGTTGAATAAAGAGATCAACCTTGATGAAACTATAACCAAGACTATCAATATCTAGATGATATTAATGAATACTAAGACTGAGTAATTACACGTTTAAACTATGTTGGGAATTATAGATTTGATGAGACAAAAGAACAAAAGAATGAAACAAGAAGGACTTAATCGACAAATTGGAATTCTACAAAAGATGGAGTTTGACTGCAAATTAATGATTGGGAAGTTACAAGATGTAACTTAAACGTCATTAGTATAATGATAAATACTAATTAATGTCATTAATGTGGTCAATCTCATCATATTAATGATAAATACTAATTAATGTCATTAATTAGTATTAATGATAATTAATGTCATTAATGTGTTTTATTAGAATTCCTTTGTAACAACGTCTTATGTCTCTATATATACAAGAGACAAGACTCATATTTTATACCTCCATCATTATGAACATCGACTGATAGAGTCGAATAGTAAAGTGTGTGTGTACCCCAAGTTATTAGTAATGTAAGATTAGTACACCATAGGTATTTTGGTGAAGCACCCAAATAATCGTTTGGGACAAAAATAGGAAATCATATCAATATAGAAAACCTTATTCAATAACAATTGTCTTTGTTTAATTCGATGTGCAAATATTGGATTCCATTGTTATTGTCAATCCAAGAAATATAAGATCTATACCAATCTTCGAGCTTTAAACATCTTATCAATGGTATCAGTAAGCCAGAGGGCTCTTGATCTAAGGACTACAAGGTATTCGAAGAAACCCTAAAACCCTAATTTTTAAGAAATCGTTTGGTTAAAGTTTTCATTGGGTTTTTTGAGTTATTGATATAACAAATATTTATAATTGTCCTCCACACCTACCTTTAATTGGTTGCAATCAATTGTACAATCATTGTTACTATTAAGGGTTATCTCGTGTAGTTGAATTATGATGGATGATCTGGACCTCATCGTATAACTTATTTTTATCTCCATCATTATAAGGTTTTTAAAGCGAAACCCTAATACCATGCTGTCTCGTGTCGATTTGTTGATTATATTCGATCTTTGTTTTCATTGTTCATCTCTAATGGAACGATTGCATAAGAAGCAGCATGTGTATTGGTTATCATGTTACAGTTTTTGGTAAACAAGATCTCATGAGGTTTCGAATAACAGTAATGAGAAAAACATTTGAACAGTTGGGCTTAAAATTTTAATGTTGTTCGAGTACTTGAAGGTACTACTCGAAGGTACTGTTCGAAGGTACTTCTCATTCATTATTCAAGGTACTTCTCTCTATATTAAAGTACTGCTCACTGAAAGATCAAAGTACCGTTGAAAGATCAAAGTACCGCTGCTATTTGTGAAAGTACCGCTAGTGTTATCCGATATCTTAGAACGTACTGCTTGCTTTATCAGATATCGGGTAATACAAATTGGGGAATTTGTTTTTTGGATGGATTGGATCTCGGACAGAACTATCTTCAAATAAGTTTATTCTTTTGATTTAGGCTCGTATTTTGGATTACTTGAAGATTGTGATTACGAAGGAAAATGAATATGCTTATTTGATGTTGTAGTTGAGTTTCACAGGTACGTGTTCTTATCATACCTTTTAGCAGGAGGTAACTTGTTTCGTGCTAAATGATGTGACGAAGACTTTGTCAAAAATCTAGCAAAAGTTTGTATCTAACTTTAGTTAGGGTGCATAATGCTCACATTTGCTATCACTTTAAGTCGTTTACCTTGTAGTAGCTCAGTGTCTCATTTAGTGAGGATTTTGTCAAGAGATGCGATCTACTTATAATTTTGGATCTTGTATGAGTCGAACGTCACGTGGATAGTGCAAGACCATAAAACACAAGTTTTGGGACATTCAACTTCTTCAACAAATTCGTTATATTCTATTTTCTTCATCAGTGATCACTA
Source organism: Tanacetum coccineum (assembly GCA_026074375.1). Classification (NCBI taxonomy): domain Eukaryota; kingdom Viridiplantae; phylum Streptophyta; class Magnoliopsida; order Asterales; family Asteraceae; genus Tanacetum; species Tanacetum coccineum. Next base: position 5,382 of record BQNB010100710.1, read on the forward strand.
CATGGAGCCTAACTTGAGTTCGAGATTCAAGAGATGGTTAGCATACTTCCAGGGAAGCTTATTGTTCACAGATTTAACCATCTACATGTACCACTGATGGGAAGTGTTCCGGACGCTAAGATCCTTCTTAAAATTTGCTAACAGCCGTAATCGCGCGCCCCAGCGACCCTATGAAATATGGCGCGCAGTTGCCTAAACCCCGCCAACGAAACAAACACCCACAACACTACCCAATACTGATGTAACGAAACCTCCCCCACCGACCCTACCACCACCCCATCCAACCTAAAACCGCCGTATACAGACGCTCAAACAACCATACCAGCCATCTAAAACTGAAAAACACGTCAACGGAACAACTTCTTCACCTCTACAAACTCCACTAAACCAAACAACTCACAACCATACACACCCCGCAAGTGCATATCAACACAAACCCTATTGGATGATTACAAAAAGGGGAAGAAGACTACAAGAGATATAGTTTGCAACTTATATAAATTATTAAAATTATATTTAATTTGTATTTTTAAAATAAAATAAAATTTTTATTTTATATAAGTATATATTTATAATTTGTTATAAAAATTAATAAATTAACTATATTGCATTAAATTTTAAAATGAGTTTAATTAGAATAATAATATAAATTTTTAAATTTATATAATTATAATATTAAATTATTAAAAGATATAAATAATTTAAATAATATTTTTTTTATTAATTAATACATTTTAAAAAAACATTAAATTAAAAAATATTAAATTTTTATAAAAATTAATTATTTTTTATTTTTATTTATTTATATAAATTTTTTTATTTTTAAAATTGAAATTTATTATTTATATTTTTATTAATTTTTAAATTATATTTTATAAAAAATATTTTTTTATTATTTTTAAAAATATAATTTTTTAAATTAAAAAAAATTTTTAAATTTTTAAAAAAAAAAAATAAATTAATATTTTTTAATTTTATTAAAAAAAAAAATTTTATTTTATATTTAAATTTTGATTTAAATATAAAAAATATACAAATAAAATTATATATATTAATTTTTAAATTAATTTTTTTAAAAATTAAAATTTTAATATTAAAATGTAATTTTTAAAATTTATTTTTTATTAATTTTTATTTATATATATTTATTGATATTTTTATAATAATTTTACTAATTATATTTATAAATTATATGTTTATACAAAATTTTTTTATTTTGTTAATTTAATTTATAAAAATTAATTTTTATTTAATTTATTAAAAAATATTTTAATTATTATAATAAAATTAATTAATTAAAAAAAATATTAAAATAATTTTTTTTTTATTTGTAAAAAAAAAATTTTAATTTAATTTGTATTAATATTTAATTAAATATTTTTTTTTAAAAATTAAATAATTAAATATTATTTTTTTTTAAATTACGTATAATTTATTTAAAATGTTAAATTTATTAATTATTGTAATTTTATTAATTTTATTTAATAAGTTATATTTTTATTTAATTAATTATATATATTTTTTTTTATAAATAATTTATATATTAAATAATAATATTTTAGTTTTTTTTACTTTTATTAATATTAATTTATAATAAAAATAAAAATATATATTAGTTAATTTTAATATATTTTTAAACATTAAAATAAAATTTAAATTTTATTTATTTAAAATAAATTTTAAATTTATTTTATATTGTTTAATAAATTAAATATAATAATTTTTATAATAAATTTTTAAATTAAATTTAATTTTAAAATTATTATATATAATAATATTTTAAAAAATAATTTTGTTATTTATAAAAAATTTATTAATATTAAATTTAATTTTTATAATAATTTAATAAAAAAATATTTTTATATTATTAATTAAATATTTAAATATAAATTTTTTTTTAATAAAAAATTAATTTTTTTATAAAAAAATTTTATAATTAATTTTTATATTTTTATTAATTATATTTCTAAATTTTAGTTTAAAAAATATTAATTAATTTTATTAAATTATTTTAATATAATTAATTTTAGTTTATTTAATTATAAAAAAATAAATTATTAATTTATATTATTTTTTATTATTTTTAATAATTTTTTTAATAAAAAACATTTAAAAATAAATTTTATATTTTAATATTTTTAATTAATTTTAAATAAAATATTTTTTTAAATTAAAATAAAAATTAATTTAACATCAGTGTATATAATTTTATAAAAATTAAATAATAAAATTAATAATTTGATTAAATTTAAATAATAAAATTTAATAGAATTTAAATATTTTAAAAAAATAATTATATAAATTATATTATAAATTTATAATTTTTAATAGATTATTACTAAATTTAAAATAATCAAATTTTATTTTTTTTAACAATTTTATTTGAATATTATTTTTTATATTAATTTATTAATATTAAATATGTAATTATATTATAATTTAAAATAAATTTATTTAATAATAAAAATTAATTTTTTAAAAAAATAATAAAATATTAATAAATTTGTTATTTATGTTTATAATAAAATTAAAAAAAAAATTAAATATTAAAATTTATTTTATATTAATTGTTTTAATTTATAAATTGTTGCAATTATAATTATTTAAGATTAACTTAAAAATATCTTATAAAATATTAAAATAAAAATATTTTGTTTTTAATAGTAAATTAATTATTATTATTAAATTTTTAAATTACATATTTATAAGAATACATAAAATCAAAAATACAAAATTATAAAAAATTATTTTAAATTATAAATTTTTGATATTATTTTTTTTTAAAAAATTATAAATATTTTTTAAATAATTTAATTTTTTTAATTTAAAAATTTATATAAATATTAAATCATAAATAAATTATTCAATAATTTTAAATTAATAGTAATTTTTTAATTAAAAAATAAAAATTTTTTAAAAAAATTAATTTTTATGTAAAAATTAGTATATTATTAAAATAAATATAATTAAAATTGTCATTTTAATTAAAAAAAAATTATTTTAATTAATAATAAATAATTTTAAATTTTATTTTTAAAAAATTTTAAATAAATTTTTGTAATTATTTAATATATATTATAAAAATGTATAAAAATTAATTAAATATAAAATTAATATTATTTAAATTGTTTAATAATTTATATTATAATTATTTGTTAAATTTTGTATATTTTATTATTTATTTTTTAAATTTTTTAATAAGATATATTAAAAATTTATATTTAATATATTATTATGTATTTATCTAATTTATTAATTTGAATTAGGATTTGTTCCTCCACTTGATATGTGCAGAAAGATACCATTGGGCCCTCTCCAGATTTAATCAGATAATTGTGTGGCCGCACCCAAAGGGTAATGCAAGATGATTCTTGATTACATTTGGTATATCTGAATTATTTCTATAACGAGAAACATAATGTTAAACTATATGGAATGACTTAGGATCCATATCCATGGTTTAACGGTATCTGTAACAAAGGGATGATTATAAAGCAAGAAATTTATAACCATTAAATAGCTGAGATGATTTTTGAAACTCTTATCTCATAATATTCCTAATGTAAAAATAATTGTGTGGGTTGCTAGACTTTGCCAATTATAGGTATAAGTGTTAGGTGCTACTCCAACTCCCAAGTGGGAGCTGTTGGGTTATGGTAGTCGGCTAGCACGAATACGTTACGAATATGTGAGCCTATTGGGGGCACACACGTTAAGACACGAAGAGTACGTTTATTAAATACTTAATATATATTTATTTATTATTAAGGATTTAATATGCTTCACGTAATAATTTAAATAACTGTTAGTTACCGTTATATTTTATAACTAACTTAACAACTATTTAAATATGAACCGAAGGGACTAAAATTGACAAAACCCGAACCTTGTGGGTGTCACTTGTTGGCTGACCCATATAGCTTCTAGAAGGGGGTTTTGAGATAAATTTTAGAGACAAGGATAAGTATTGTATTGTGATAAGGATTATGAGGTATCCTAGTTTATCTACAACTAGGGTTAGAGGATATATAAATACCCCATCTCCTCCTCATTAATTTTTTTACTCGATACACATATACCCTAACAGTCAATCGCATGTGACAGCCAATAAAAACCATTGTTGTATTTTCTCTTCCTCCCATGTGACGAATTAGAAAAGATACATACCATGTGGCATGCATGATAGTATTCATCATATGCATGCATGTCACATACACATGCAATGTTTATAATTGGATTCACAAATTCGTACGACACGGATATATGATATTCAAAAGGTCATATGACAAAGCACAGCCACAAATCCCTATCACAACTTCCATGTGCATGCAAGGATTATTATTATGCAAAGTGCTTTTTCCCGTTGATATAATTCGATCTGCAGTAGTAAACCTGATAGGTTTTTTTTTCTGATCGAGTTTTATCAAGTACACTTGTTGTTTGATTTACGGTTCAAGTAATTAAGCATACACCATCGGTGTTTGGAGCTCGTGAAGTTACGACTAGCATTGTTGCGTACTTGTTCGACGTGTTGTGTGAGCAACCATAGAGGTGATTGTTTTAGTCACTTACTTGTTTCTTGATCAATTGGCTAAGAGGTACGCGTTTTCTATTTACTTCTTATTATGTGTTAACCTATATGCTATTACTAGATCCATCCGCTGCGTACTCGTAAGCTAATGGTTACCTAGATTAGTTAAATCCCAACATGAGTGCATGTTGATTTGTTTCCAATATGTCACCTTCTTTGTACTTGATTTTAAGAATAATTGTGTACGATTCAAATCATGTGATAATTGAATCAAATAAAGAATCAATTAATCGTACAACGACTTGATGTAGCATTGCATAAGCATACGTAACTAAGATGAAGAATATTTTGAATAAAATCGATTTATACAATTTCATTTTAAATGGGAACTGATGTCCAAATCAAAAACCAAATTCCGCAAATCGCTTCCATTTTAGATAGTAGTTTGTTACTCCGTAATAACGGCTAACGGGGATTACATGCTCCAATCCTAATGCCCATAACCATCTCCGGTTTGATCTTTTTCGGTCTAACTATATAACAAATTACAGTATCATTCTAAACTTTAAATTTCTGATTGCTCAAATCTTTTCTCTTGGCCAAATGTCTAGCCTTAAGAAGAACGCTCTGAATTAATCTAGACGGGCTTTCCTCGATTAGTTTTATCAGACCTCTGATCGAAAATGGAACACACAATTATAGGATTACCCGACTGGTGCAGTGGTGTATAAGACCAAACCTGCTCGTTTCCAAGACGAGCTTTTCTGAACTATCCGTGGGTCAAACTAGGATAGAAATCAAGCTTTCCGTGTTCTGTTCTTTGCTAATCAGATGTTATCCCTTGGATAAAATGTTACCCTGAAAATTGATCAAAATGAAAATAGATACGCACCGGCCTGCTCCAACTCTTGAGCCACATAAACTATTTTGTGTTGCTGCTCGTCAGAGTTAACTTATAGACAAAAGTGAGGATACGAGATTACTTCATACATTCGCTGATAATTGTTACATGTTTAGTTAACCCACGTAAACATACCATTTTCTTTAATTTCAAACACGTGAGAATACAATGTTGGACAGGTATATACCATGAGGGTCATTCCTAAACTGATTAACAGTTTAAAACTGATTTACTACGACATTGTTTCAACGTGTTAACTATTAGTATTTTGGTGGTAAGACGAGTGGTTGACTGGTTGAAGTGTATCTAGTGAACCTTACGGATCTCTTTTCACCAAATAACATACTTTTTGTAATCAATATAAAATCAACCTCAAGAACACCCAAATCTGCACTCAGCTAACCTCCCCTTTAATGCTATTATTACTCAAAAATATTACAAGAAGACTACTCCTCAACTGAGTTATAGTCAAACGATTACAAAAGACAATGATCAATCCCCACTAGGTGGATCTTGATCTAAACCTCACTACAAATACACTCAAACACTCAGAAATAAGAACAAGGTTGAATAAAGAGATTAACCTTGATGAAACTATAACCAAGACTATCAATATCTAGATGATATTGATGAATACTAAGACTGCGTGACTACACGTTTAAACCGAAAGAAAATAAGAGATGAAAACGAGACAGACTGAAAAGATGTAAACCCTAAGTGAGGAACTTTGCTTATATAGGCAAAAGTTTCACTTAGGTCCTTTAAGGTACGATCTTGACACTTTAGGCCTGCAACTTCTCAAAACACAAAAGAACTTTGAACAATTTACAGAACAAGCCCCTCAACTCTAAGCATCATTTAACATCCTCCCTCAGTTAGATGAGTTTGAATCCTTTTTAACTTTCTTTTTTGGAGCTTGAGCTTTCCTCCCTGAAACTTTACCAACAAATTCACCTGCAAAAACATCCAGCAAACCAAGATTTTTGCAACACAACTTGTGTTGAACCACATAAAGACACTTAGTAAACACATCTGCAGTTTGCAGACTAGAACTTACTTTCACAGTCTTAATAACACCAGCTAACACATTTTCTCTGACAAAATGAACATCAAGCTCAAAATGCTTTGTTCTTTCATGAAATACATGATTAGCAGCAATTTGAATTACTGATGAATTGTCACAATACAATTCAACAGGATATACATCTTTTAGGCCAATACTGTGTAACATATTCCCTAACCAAACAACTTCACAAGAAGCAGAAGACATACTTCTATATTCTGCTTCAGATGAACTCTTAGAAATTGCAGCTTGTTTTTTACTTTTCCAGGACACAAGAGTTCTTCCCAAAAACACACAAAAACCAGTAACAGATTTTCTAGTTTTAGGACATTTGGCCAGTCAGCATCAGCAAAAGCTTTTAGCTTCAAAATTTAATTTTTATAAAATTGAACTCCACAACCAGGAGAACCCTTAAGATACCTAAGAACTCTTAAAGCAGCTTTAAAATGAGACTGTAAAGGACTATGCCTATGCTGACTAAGACAATGAACAACATAACTAATATCAGGTCTGGTATTAGTTAAGTAAATCAATTTTCCAACAAGTTTTTGATAAGTTGTAAAATCAGAAAGATATTTGTCATTTTCAGTTTCATCACAACTTAGAATAGTATTCTCAGGTAGAGGAATATCAACAGGCCTAGCAGCCAACAAACCATATTCATGTAGCAACTCTATACAATACTTTCTTTGAGTCATACACAAACCCAAATCATTATCAATAACCTCAATACCCAAGAAGTATTTAAGAGATCCTAAGTCTTTGATCAAGAACTTAGTACTTAAAAACAACTTAAACTCATTAATCCCATCAATATCACTTCTAGTAATCACAATATCATCAACATACACAAGCAGAGCAATAAATATACCACTTCTATGCTTAGTGTACAAAGAATAGTCAAACTTAGACTGCTCAAAGCCATGCTTAACCAAGGCAGTTGTAAGCTTAGCATTCCATTGCCTTGGGGCTGGCTTTAATCCATATAATGACTTATCGAGCTTACAAACCTTAGATTTATCAAAATTATTATAACCATCAGGCAAGGTCATATAAACATCTTCAACAAGATCACCATAAAGAAAAACATTATTAACATCTAATTGATATAAAGGCCACTATCTGACAGTAACCATCTTCACAACAGGTCTAAACGTTTCATCATAATCAAACCCTTCTTTTTGACTAAAGCCTTTAGCAACAAGTCTAGCTTTATATCTTTCAATCTCACCAGAGGCTTTATACTTAATTTTCCATATCTATTTGCTACCTATTGGTTTTCTATCAATAGGTAAATCATAAACAGTCCAAGTATTATTTCTATTAAGAGCTTCAATTTCATTATTCATTGCTTTAACTCAATTAGGATCAGATAAGGCCTCAGCTAAACAAGTAGGATCAACAGATTTATTTAAAGAAGTAGCAAAACACATGTTGACACTACTTAACCTAGAATAGCTCATATAATTTTCAATTCCATACTTCACATTAGAACTAAGAATGTAATCATTAAATCTAACATGAAGCTTAGATTGCCTTTCAGACCTTCTTAGTATAGGTGTCTGCACATCATCTATGTTTTGAGTTGGACTAGACTGACTAACATTTTGAACATTGCCCTTAGACCAGTTTTGGTCATCTATTTGGGTTGCAGTAAGCCTATAACTCGGGTTTCTACCTTGTGTAGAACCAAATAAATCAGAGTGAAGCAAACTACCTTCCTCATTAGATGAATCTCTCCCATCATCATTGGGACTTTGAGGTTTTAGACTATCAAAAAATTACAAGTGATCAACTTCACTTGTGTTCTCCACATCAGTTGAATCATAGGTTTTTTGTTTAAAAGGAAACACATTTTCATAAAACTTCACATCCCTAGAATAGAAAACATTTCTAGTGTTAAGACTTAATAACTTATAAGCTTTTTTTATTAGAAGAATAACCAATAAGAACACATTTTTCAGACATGAAAGACATTTGATCATGATTATTTAAAATAGTGGAAAAACAAAGACACCCAAAAGACCTCAAGAGAGAAAGATTAGGTTTTTTTTATTATAAACCAACTCATAAGGTGTTTTTCCATTTTAGACAGATGATGGCAGCCTGATTATAAGATAAACAGCAGTTAGAACACAATCAGACCAAAAACTAAGAGGAATTCCCCCTGAAACATTAAACTCTTTGCAACATTAAGCAAGTGTCTATGTTTCCTTTCAGCAATCCCATTTTGCCGAGGAGTATGACAACAAGAGGTCTGATGAAATATACCCAATTCAAAGAACATATTATATATTTTCTTATTAACAAACTCAGTTCCATTATCAGACCTTACAGTTTTAATTTTTATATTAAAGTGATTATGAATCAAGTTTATGAAAGACACAAAAACATCAAAGACCTCATCCTTAGTTTTTACTAAGTACACCCATATAGCTCTGGAATAGTCATCAAAAATAGTCAAGAAGTATCTATAACCTTCTCTGCTATGAACTTTATAAGGGCTCCACAAATCTAGATGAACAAGTTCACCTAAAGTCTTAGATTTGTGACCAGACAAGGGAAAAGGCTCCCTTGTTTGTTTAGCTCTATAACAGATTTCACACATAGGCACATAAGTATTATCAAAAATATTAAGGTCTTTTTTAAGCACAGACAAAACTTGGTCAGCAGGATGACCAAGTCTATTATGCCACAACAGTTTAGAAACATAAAAATTCATAACCATATTAGACTGACCTATACAATTAGATTTGTTTACATAAAACAAGTATAGGCCACCTGATTCACTACCAGTCCCCAGAATTTTCTCTCTTTTCAAGTCCTGAATGTAACATTTATTTTCACCAAAATCAACAAACATCTTGCTATCTCTAATGAGCTTATTCACAAAGAGCAGACTAACACAATATCCAGGGACAACAAGAACATCATATAACATTACATTATTAGCCAATTTTAAATTTCCAACATGACTAATAACGGCAAGAGTACCATTAGGATGACCAACAGTGATTTTAAGATCAGATATATCAACAACATTAACCATTCCAGAAGTAGATCCAGTTAAGTGTTGATTAGCCCTAGAGTTAATAATCCACCCCAAAGTAATAGTGGTCATAGACAGATTAGAATTAGAGAAAAAATATCTAGAGAAGTTAATATTAAACCAGACATTTCCATTAAAGAATGAAGCCCTACCTGCCATATTGGCATATATGCTTCCAGTAGACTTGTCATTGATCAGATTGAGGAGATTTTGAATCTGATCAGAGGTAAAACCAGAAGACAGACTAAAAGAAGAGGGTTTATCACTCATTTTAACATTAAAATTAGCATTAAAAGATTGTTTTCCAGTATTAGAATTAGAATTTAAATTCCGTTTAAAACCTTGTAGGAATCCAACAATCTCAAAGCACCTATCAATAGTATGACCAATTTTACCATAATGTTTAAAATTTAAGTTTGGATTAGGTCTTCTATTGACATTACTTAAAGAACCTCTGGTGAAGTTATTACTATAATTGTTAAACTGTTGCTTATTATTGTTAAAAGTTTTAGCAACAAAAGAAGTAGCATTCGGCTTAGACTCAGTTCCACCATAGGACTTAGGAACCCCTCTATGGGATTCTTCCTTAGAAATCACATTATAAGCATCCTTTACTTCAGGAAGGGGATCTCTTGTTAAAAGAGAACTCCTAACAGGCTGATAACAGTCATCAAGGCCCATCAGAAATAGCATCAACTTCATGAGTTATTGATGCAATCCCAACTCCTTGCTGGCATCACAACTACATTTAACTTCATAGATACACTTAGGCAGTTTTGTCAGAGCATCAAATTCTCTCCATAAGGAGTTTAATCTATGATAGTAATCAGCAACTGAACTACCATCGTGTTTAACCGAATTAATTTTTTAAAGCAAATTATACACAATAGAACCATCAACTTTATCATATGTTTCTCTTAATTCTTTCCACACAACAACAGCATTTTTAGAATACACCAAGCCTATATAAACATCTTAAGAAACAACATTCATAATCCAAGTTAAAACCATGGCATTACATCTATCCTATTGAGCAGATAAAACATCACTAGTAGCATAAGATTCTTTCAAACAAGATCCATCAACAAAACCATACTTATTCCTAGCTTGCAAGGCTAATTTCATAGCACCAGACCAGATTCTATAATTCTCAATACCAAGCAATTTAAATGGAATAGTAAGAGAATTACTATTATCACTATTTTGAACATGCAAAGGATTACCAGCATTAAGATTATTAATGGAATCAACAACAGAAGTACCACTAGGACTAGCACCAACCATGATGACAGATCAGACAAATAACCAGATAAAGCAAAAATAAAAGATAATCAAAACAAATAGAAACAAATAACTACTAAAAGAGAAAGGGAAGAAAGAAGTTCCTAGGCTTCCTTGCCACTTAAGGTGGTAGGTCAAGGGCAGATTATGACACAACAAAAATAAGACAATAACAAAGAACAAGGAAAATAAAGAGAAGTGTTACAGAGCTTAAACTACATTGGAAGACAGATATTCACTCTCTTCTTGATTCACTTAGTCAAGAAGATAAAAAATACACCAGAATCAACAACTAAACACCAAGAATGAAAAATCCTCCAAATTACAAAAAATTAGGGTTTAAAGAAAAAACCTAATTTATTTAATTCGATCAATAAACTAACCAATTAACTGCTTCCAGAACCAAATCAACCAGCCTAATCAAGATTTTTTCACAAGAACGAAAAACCCCCAATATCTCAAAACCTTAATTGATCAATTACAACGATTTAGAGCAGCCTGGCTCTGATACCATGTAATCAATATCAAATCAACCTTAAGAACACCCAAATCTGCACTCAACCAACCTCCCTTTTAGTGCTATTATTACTTAAAAATATTACAAGAAGACTACTCCTCAACTGAGTTATAGTCAAACGATTACAAAAGACAATAATCAATCCCCACTAGGTGGATCTTGATCTAAACCTCACTACAAATACACTCAAACAATCAAAAATAAGAACAAGGTTGAATAAAGAAATGAACCTTGATGAAACTATAACCAATACTATCAATATCTAAATGATATTGATGAATACTAAGACTGCGTGATTACACGTTTAAACTGAGAGAAAACAATAGATGAAAACGAGACAGAATGAAAAGATGTAAACCCTAAGTGATGAACTTTGCTTATATAGGTAGAAGTTTCACTTAGGTCCTTCAAGATATGATCTTGACACTTCAGGCTTGCAACTTCTCAAAACACAAAAGAAAACAAGCCCCTGAACTCTAAGCATCATTTAACACTTTTCATATAGAATATATCGTACAATATACAGTAAAAGAGTATAATATGTAATTGAGTGTGCATGATTTAAAAAGTAAAATGCATGTTGGTGCCTCCGACAAGGATAAAAGATGAAAAACGTGTTGTTTTTGTTTTACCTTAGACCAAACTTTGCCTTGGTAATTTGGATTACGAACATGATCTGCGAAATATATATAGGTCTCATATATATGTACCATTAAACGATTCTTTCCAGGTGCAAGTTGATGCCATACGCCCATACCCAAAGGAAAGGACAGATTAATATGATAAATGGCAGTACACTGACGGAACTTATTCAGTTTTTATTTTTGTTAGTTTGGATGTGGTTTTGTCCATGTTGCTGTCCATGTTTCTGTATGTTATCTCAATCAATTATTAAACATGTCAGGGTATTGCTTAGAGCAAATAGAGAGTGGGTTTCATAACCCTATCATAGCTCGAATGAAGCAAGTTTGCAAGAAAACCCTAAGGAGAGTACGGTGTTCCTGTCATGGAAATGGTGCCACCTGTATATCTTTTTGCAAAAGGAGAGAGCATAGTCGGAGCTACGAGATTTGGGAAAAGGTTTTGAACTATTTTTTTTCTAAGGTTATAAAGAATATTTGGGATAACACTTAATCGGGGATTCGGGGTTTATATATATATATATAAAGACATTTTTCCAGATAAATTTACACTCAGTGATATAAAATCGGGTGTGCCACGCAACTAAGTGCCTCAGTCCAATGGCCTATATATATTGCCTTACATGGTTGTATTTTCGAATCTTTCTATGTAAAATATATACATCATCAACACTTTTAAAATAAACCAAATATCAATAAATTATATTTTACCTTTTTACCAAATTAATACAAACTTCTATATTGGTTTCGCATTATATGGCTGTAGGACAGTAAGTAGGTCCGCTCCTGTACTGAAATCATCGAGTGGTCTTAGTCCCTGCGTAAAGCTATAGGAAAAACAATATCACGCTTAGCTTTTTTAGATTTGATGACGACTAATCTAAGCCAAAAAGAAAAACATGTCACAAAGCTTATTAAAATCAAATTGTGTATATATTTTGTGTTTGATCTTAAAAATTTATCCTAAAATGCATTACTATTAGTCTTTCCTAAAATGGAAATTTGATGCAAGACCGAGTCTATAAATACCAAGCTCTAACTTATCTTAACCCAAATCAAAAAATTTCTACACCATGAATCCATCACTACTCTATTATGTTGTCTTCCTTCTCTTCATTACGACTGCGGCATTAGCCGCCAAGCAAGAAATAGTAAAAGACTCTACTGGGAAACAAGTCTTGAATGACGTCGCTTACCACATTGGTCCAGTCTCGGGTAAAGGTGGCCTTATCAAGTTAACCGATACAATTAATAATAACAAAGTATGTCCATTCAACGTGGTTCAGAACCCCAACGATGAACCAGGTAGTCAGTTCGAGTTCACCCTCATTATAGATGGTAAAAGGGAAAAATATCTTAAAACATTATGGAACCTTGGTGTTAGTTCGGGATATCCCAAGGGTGGTCCATGTGAAAAGTCGACATTTTGGACGATCCTTGATACCGAAGCAAAGCCACCTTTGAACTTGATTACAACTGGTGGGCGAATGGAGGATGAAACTACGTGTTTTCAGCTTGTGAATTATCCGAAGCCAACGAATCCAAAGGTGCCTAGTTACATGCTTCAACATTGTCCCTCAAATTGTGGCGATGGTCCTCAACTTCCTTGCTATAACGTGAGTGTTTATGTCGAAAAAGGGGTTAGGCGTCTAACTGCTTCTAATGGTACCACTCCTCTTGAGTTTGTGTTCTATAAGTCGCGAAAGTAACTTTGTGTTAGTATAAGTATGTGATTTCGGTCATGTGTGAGACGTAAAATAAGGATCACGATGTATGAGTCCGCCTGGATTCTTATGTAAAACAAGCTATGCTTGTATTTGAGTGACTTTCTAATTAATGTAGTTTTATTTTTCAGAATTTGCCTATTAGGTAAAACAATATAATGAGTAATTGAGCATGATTTAACCGGTAAATATGCATATTAGAGAAATTTCACAACAAAATGGATGTTGGTGCCCTTGCCCCACAAGGATAAAGGAAAAAAAATATGTTGTTTGTATTTCACCTTAAACCAACTTGTTCTTGATTACTCATTTGGTGTTCAGACACTATCTTGTGAAATATACATAGGTCCCATTCTCACGTGCCATTGAGCGATTCTTTCGTGGCAAACCGAAAGAAACTGGACAAACATATGATGAAAAGCAATACAATGATGGGAACTTTGTGGTGGGATCCTAATTCTTTTATGGCTCAATTCTCTTGTAGTTAGTTAATTACATGTCGCGTCCATGTTTTATTGGCGGGATAAATTAGGACTAACCGCTAAGTATATGAGGCGACTGTATAATATATAGTCGTACACATTTGGCTACCAAATATAGTTATATATGGTTACATTAAACTACACTAAGGCATAGAGCGAGAATCAGTTATAGAAGAATAAATTCACATATTGCCAGGTATTATTTGAGTGTTCATTTATGAATGTTTTCTTTGCTAAAATGTATGCCTATAACTATAGACGGACTTAGGACAAGAAGTCACGAACTACTAAGAGAAATAAAAATAAACTAAAAGGTATGGTTTCAATTAAATAAATTAAAAAGAAGTGTATTTTTTTTTAAAAATATTAGTAGATTAAGTAAAGAAGACATGTGTTTATGTCACAAATAATTTCGGAACAAAGTTTATTTATGTAAATTCATGATTTCTATTGAAAATTTACACTAACCGACAAAAATCTATCTGGTTACCATGAACCCAATTTCCACATGTACCTATCACCCATATAATTAATTAGTTGTTAGTTTCAGGGCCGGCCTATAATGTGTGGGGCTTGTCGAGCACCCACACCATGCATCACACAAACAAGGGGCAGCAAATTTTTAATATTGTGTATTGATGTATAGTAATGAGATCGAACTATGTAGAGCTCTAAAAATAGTGGCTTAGGTTTTAGGAGGATGTAGATAGACAATAGTGAAGGAAAGATTCTGACAATTAAAAAAAACAAAATTGGCTCTTACTTTTAAAAGAAAAACGTGTTGTTTAATTATACTTTACTGTTTAAATGTTTTGTATTAAATGAATAAATTACTTATATTTGTTTTAAAGGGGAATTATATTAAAATCAATTAACATCGAACATACATAACAATATTCATTAGACATAAATGGACATGCCCATTTTGTCTTTCACTTGAAACATACTAAATTACTTAAATTTTGATTTATATTGCATTAACTTTTTGAGAAAAGTTCATTTGGAGACTAGTTTCTAGCCACATGGCTGAGTAGACAAATCTCCCATCAACCATTTGAGTTAATCAAATGGTGAGGATTAATTAAGATTTAATTGTAGAAATAACCTATTTTCTTAGTCTAAATATATAACTATTTCCTTTTATTATTTTCATAATATTCACACATACCATGTTCTCATTCTCTTCATTTTTCCCCAAATCAGTCGTCACTGTAGCAACCCTAGCTTCATAATCCATCTCAATTCATCCAATTTGATTCATCAAAGGTATAATTATGCTACTTATTATTGCACTTAACGCTCGTAGTAGGTGTTAATTTACATTTTTTTATAGCATTATGACCTAATTTATGAAATATGATGTTAATTGTTAATTAAGCTAAATTGTGTATTAATTACACTACTTTAAAATAGGGCGTTGGCTAAGATGATTTTTAGCAATGATCATATTGTAATAGGTACTTAGAGTGTTTGGCTATACTGATATAAAGCTTCCCATTAGTTAGGGTAGTATATATGAAGTTTTTGTATTAACTAGTAACTAGATATAATGTGGATAAATGTTTTATAGTATCACACTATCTTATCTGAAATGTTCACTAGTGTAGTACTGAAATTAGACCCGAAAGTCAAGTAGGCGGTAAGTTTCGATTTTTGGAATTCTCCCTCTATACAAATCATATGTTTTTAGAAACTATATGTTCTATCCACTTGGTATGGTTCAAAGATTATTAATTTGTCGTTATTGAATGGTATTACAGACATTTCACTAATATTTAAATACCCATCAAAATGAAAGCATGTGTAACTTTTTCAATGTATGAGGAAAGGTGCACTCAAGGGGGAAGGCTCTTGTAAAAGATGTGGATTTCGAAAAGATTGCAAGGAGAACACCTGGTTTCACTGGAGCTGATTTGCAGAATTTGATGAACGAAGCTGCTATTCTTACTAGCCTGCGTGAGCTTAAGAGAAAATAAGAGCAACACGTATCATTTTAAATTGTTTACATAATGATATATCACAATTGATATTTGTGTTAAACCATATTAATTTACTGTAGAGTTATTATGTGACACCGATGTCCATGGCACTTCCATAATGCTATGTGTCGAGATTTCAATTTCTTTATGTAGGTGTCCATTAGCTTGTAAATACCCTTTTGAGACACTTTTAGCAGAACTTAAAGTCTGATGATAATTGAATCATGGATCTATAATTAACTATTGTTTTATTATTTGCAGTTTGTGAGTGCTTACTTTATTTATCTAACGTGTCCTTAAATATTTATAATGTTTTGAAACTCTCATTTTGACCTCAGGCTGGGTTAAACATCTGCAGCAGGACTGTTCAGAATTCAATATTTAGTAGGAGAGTCTGAGAACCCTCGCATGAATGAAAAGTGTGTAATACGCCAAGGTAATTATTTCTTCCATTTTCCATGAGATGAAGGATGTAGCCTGTGTGTGAATGACCGTTCTGTCCATGTTTGATACAACCTATCGTAAACGTCAAGTTAATTTATTATTATTTTCAGGAAACGTAGGAAGTTTGGTGAAATGAACTAGAATTGTATGCATGTTTAATAGGCCAATTATTTTGGTATCTGGCTCGTTTTTGTAGATTTAAAACCGCCAGAAATAAAGGAAGGTGAATGTTTTTTATAATGCCTCACTGCGAGCTTGTAGAATAGGTAGTGTTTAGCAAATTGTTAAAATTGCCGTCTTGTTTCTTATGTAGCATCATGGCATCAAGCTTGTGTCGTTTGTCTAACTGCACACTCTAGATTATATAAAAAAGCTATGATCTAAGAGTATGTAATTATGCACAGGTCACAGAGGTGGTCAAGTGGGATGGGGTTGGTTTTCCTTTTTCTAGTCTTTGGTAGATAGGTGGCACTATAAGATATTTTGACAAAATCATATTATGATACATCCATTACACACTTCCTCATATTCTTGTTGGTAACTGCAGCTTCTTGGATGCCATGGACCTCTTGCAAACCGCCAACCTGGAAGAGCTTTCTTAGGCGTTGTTGCTTAAGTGCACCTTGAAAAGAACCCCTCAGCAAACCCAAGTTAGCCTTTTTTAGAAATATTAGTATGTTGTTGAATGCACTTTTTTTTTGTTCTCGCGCTACTGAAATGTTATGAAAGAATACCATGTGATTTGAGTTTGATGCACTTTGTTTGATTCATTTGCTTGTGGTTTTCTAAGGCTATTTTGTAGTTCATTTCTTATTTTCAGTTATAGGCAATATTGAAAATCACATTATAGTAGTAAAAAACTGAAAACTACTCACTAGTCACTAGAATGCTTTCATTTATCCCATGCAATCAAACTTCAAAGTCTGAACTATTGTGTTTTGAGCTGGTATTCTACAGAGTGAGCTTGCTTCTTTTTCCATATCAGCCTTGAGGTGTACAGTTGATCACTAATCATAGCAGTTTGGTCTTTGTCACATCAAACTCTTTTTCTAGCTGATAATTTCTTCCTTAAAATTTTTGGTTCTAGTTTATTTCCATCTTGTGAAATCCCAATTGTTGCCAAATTTGACAATGAATGAATATGAGATCCATTATATTGTTTAACACAAGTAATATTACTCATATGTTGAATACCATAATTAGTTACACTCTATTGTTTTATTACTCATATATAGAATACCAGAATTAGTGTTACGCTCTATTTATCACCGGTGATAAATAAAACCTTTATCAACTAATATCTATCTGCGGGTTAACAATTATTACCCCTGACATTGTAATATCATCAGTGATATATAAATGTGAACTTTTATTAACAAAGATTCACCCGTGGATTAACACTTATTACCACCGACATTGTAATATCACGAGTAATAAATAAATAATAATAAAATCTCATGTGATAAAGCAATATAATGCGACACTAGTTATGATATTCCGTATATGGTTAATATCATAGGTGATAAAGCAATATAATGTGACACTAATTATGATTATTTTTGAAAAAACATTATCTATCACTTGTGTAATTATACTGCTCGAAGGATTAAAAGGGTTAAGCCTTTTTAGAAGAATTCTTTTTTTGCTCAAAAGCAATGCAAACATTTGTTTGATATTAAGACTACCTCAAGTTTTTATCTTCATAGTTAGCTTCCTTTTTATTCATTTTGGTATTCGTACGTGACACTTAGTTATCTCTTGTGATATAACACTGTATGGAAGATGAACAAAATTTAAATTGTCATTTTTAGTCATTTAAAAGTAATATCTCATGTGATAAAACAATATAATATGACACTAATTCTAGTATTCTACATATGAGTAATATCACATGTGATAAAACAATAGAATGTAACACTAATTTTGGTATTTTACACATGAGTAATATCACAGGTTGTTACCCCCTTGTTTAATCCATTACACAACTATAATCTATACCAAGATGCTAGAAAATAAGAAGAAATCTTAGAGAGAGAGAGAGAGAGTAGAGAGAGAAACAAGAAAGAAAGTTAGATTAGAGAGAGTTTGGAGGATTACAAGTGAAATGAAATGCAACCAACACCCTTCACCAAGTGTGGTGAAGGGATATTTATACCCTAGCCTTCTAGTTGGCTTATGGGCTTTCTTAACGGGCCGGGCTTGGCTAAACTTGGGCTTTCACCCTTAACATGGACAACATTAGATTACAAACCAAGCCCGATGATACCCGACTAGCCTATTACATAACAGGTGCTATTTGACTTAATGAGACCGATAACATTCTTGTTTGACTTAATATAATTAAGGCTAACAATCTCCCCTAATGTTGAGGTCTCTTTCTTCAAACTTCTCTGTATCACCGATGACATTGAAGATATGACGTTTAACGTTTATGCTTTGCCTTGTTATGATATTGTCTTGTTTGTAATGGCTTTGTTCATCCATGCTTTATGATCTTGATTTTGAGCCTTTATCTTTTGACTTTAAATTCTTGAGATCGTTATCTTGCATCATCTCCTTGACTTGAATCATCTTGATTTGACTTCCTTGATCAACTTGTGCTCTTGACCAACATGCTCATACTTGTTACATTCTTGTTTGACATATG
>BQNB010100711.1:5954-24640 GCA_026074375.1 Tanacetum coccineum
GTGTTTCGTTATTGGATGGAAATAAACCAAACATAGTTTGAAAGTGTTTAAACAAAATCCTGGTTGTATTAATCTTATCATGTATCATTTAAATCATTTGTTCTTCCTATTTAACCTGTAATCGAATATGGTGGACTATGGAGTTTCATTTTCCTGGTGTGGATATTAAAGTTTAAATGTTTAAACAGGTGCAGGCCTTTAATGGATAGACTATATGGGAATGACATATGAAGCCCATAATACATGTTTGTTCTTTAATTATGTTGTGTAAACATTGTATTGACTATTTTTTAAAGTTAGATGGGTTTGTTCTTGTATTTTTAGAGTATTGTGGGTTCTGGTTCCCCCGTGTAGTCGGTTTAATTGTTCAAAGGAGATTTGAATGTTCATATGATAGTATTGTAGTGATAATGCGAGTGCGTGTAGAAACGAGTGCAATAGTAAAAGTTAATTGGCATTGGAATTTTACATGAGTGTCTCAAGTAAGGTAGTCAAAAACCACTTTATAAACAATGTTCCGGGTGCAGTTTTTGAGTTCTTTGTCGCTGTCCTCTTTCATTAGTATTTTCAAGCCGTTAGGATTTGTGACCCTTGACAGTGCGACATATAGCTGTCCATGCTGAACACGAGGTTGGGAATATAGAACCCAACATAAGTAAGTGACCGTCCCTGGCTTTTGTTGATTGTCATTGCTTAGCATGGCCTTATCGGGTATTTCTGTCTTTTCAAGACAAAGGGCCATTTTGACTGTGTTGATGATCCTGTGTATTGTGACTGTATCCCCCACGTGGTTGATCCTTTGCATATCTCGTCCGCACTATGGTAGGTTATACCCTGACCTGCTAACTTGTCAAACATGTATGCGTTAATTGCATCGGCATTGTCATTCCTAGGGGTGAGAATTGCTCGCTCTCTTAGGTACGCATCGTCTTTTTGCCTCTGAATAAAGTTAGGATAGGTCTCTTCGACAATCTGCTGAATTGGTGATTCTGATGAGGGAATAAGGAAGGTTTCTGGTATCTCAATCCATGTAGGTTTGTCCTCCCCATCTTTAATTCTGGCAGGCACTTTGCCATCGCCAACAGCCAAAACCCATTGATTATACGCTTGTTTTCGAGTATCAATTTCGCCATTTGAATTATATTCATTTACCCTCATACTTCATTTCAGTGTTGAAACCTTGCAATGTTTCCATAGTTCTGAGCGGTTGATACATGCCTGTACAATGTCTGCCCTCTTGCCCTTTGGTATTACCAGGAGAATTTGCCTGAAATCTCCCCCAAGTAAGACCGTCATTCCACCAAAGATTTTGTTCCGTTTATCTGGGTCTGGGTAGCCCTTCGAAGGTGTATTTCTGTGTCATTGAGGCTTCATCCCAAATGATGAGCTCCACCTGTTGCATGAGTTCCGCTAAGTGGATGTTCTGTTTGATGCCACAAGTGCTATTTTCCAATAGTTCTAGTGGAATAACAAACCTGCTGTGAGCAGTCCTGCCGCCTGGCAGGAGCAACGAAGCAATACCTGATTCACATGAGAAAACAGGGTGAGGCGTGTATTATAGTTAGAATACCACATATGCAACTACTTATTTTGTTTATAGTAGGTCACCTGAAAAAGCGACAACAAGTACAATCTACAGTTCTGATCTTAGCCTTGAAATGATTGTCTTGTATAAAAACGTCTTTCCGGTACCCCCTGGTCCATAAACAAAGTGAAACTGACCTTTCTTTTTATGAACCGAATCTACCACTTCTTCATAGATTAAACGTTGTTTAGGGTTTAACTGTGGGTAAAGTTGCTGGTGTTGAATCTTGCTTTTGTTCATATCAAAGGCCCGTGCTTCCCTTATCAAACGGTTATCCACGCTTGTTAGCAATGCTGGGTTAGGTTGTGGCATGTCGCAAAATTCTGTTAAGGTCCTTCCATTTGTATTCAAGAGGTCTTGAATTTCCATGAGACAGTAGTTCTGAATCTGTTCCGTGGTTAGCTGCAACTCAGGGTACTTAAAAAGAAGGCGTTTTTGTGGAGAATGTCATCTGACAAAACTCCCCAGTTTTCCTCCCATAGTTTTAGGGGCCGACTTACGTCACAAAAGAGTAAGATTGTCATAAACAGGTCGCGTAGCTGAGGGCCTAATGCCCATAAACTTGCTTCTTGTATCGCTCGCGTCTATTCTTTGTCGTCATTTAGCAAGCCATAAGCGAAACACGCCTCTTTGAATGTAGCGCATATTCTGCCGTTAACCATCAGGAGTTGTTCGAATTTTCGGGGCCCCCTCACAACATTCAAGAGCATCCGTAGGAAATAATGTTCCCCTGCTGATGGGGTTGAGTAAACAATCCTACCAATGCACTTTCTTTGTTTTTGCGGCCTCTCCTTTTTTGCTTGTTCATGCCACACATAATGTTTCAGAATCTGGGCGTACGTTAGGGTCCTTGCGGGTGGATGACGTTCGTATAAGTCAAATCAATCAGTAAACATTGTCACATCGATACCTTCCTTCTGAAGTAAAGCAGGCAAACACTCAGTATCGTGCAGAGTCACAGGCTGTTGGTTTGGCAGATGGAAGTTTAGTTTCATCACTGACAGGTATGAGTGGTGGATGTCAAATGAGAAGATTCGCCACACCGCTTTACAGGGCGCTAAGTAGCGGCAGTTTAGGTAGTTCTTAATTTCATCAACCACCGTGACCTTTTGCTCTGTCATACCCTGGCCTTGCTGGACATTTTCCTATATGACAATTGTTGCTCTATCTGGTCCTTTATTTAGATACTTAAATAAGTACTTAATTGATTTTGATCTATTGCACCATTCGACGTTAATGTGTGCCTGATATTTCAGCAACAGATAACGGTTGTGTGGGACAACATGTTTGTTATCAAATGTGAAATTACCCTTTTTTATGCAAACTTTGTCATCCCTTCGCCTGTAAATAGGGTATCCGTCCTGATCAATTACTGTTTTTGCATAGAAAGGTTTTGGAAAGTGTTTTGAACACTTCCCTTCTACGTTACATACTGCGGCTTTGTTATCATTTCCACAAGGTCCTTGTAGCATGTAGTCCGACACAGCTTTGTATCCTGCTGGATCAGTTGTTGGAGACGGTAACTCTGCTGAAATGATATCATCTATGTTCGTTGTTGCCTTGCATCTGTAGTACTCTTTGAGCCATAGCAAAATATGTGCGTGGGGCAGTCCTCGTTTTTGGAATTCAATAACATACACAACTGTGAGAAAGTGAAACAGAAGCATAAGTTGTTGGTGGGTAGGTTTAGAAATAATATACATCCAAAGCATTTTAGGTCAACGGTCGTTACTTGCGCGGGTCGCCCCAAAGACGTGGTTCTTAGTTAGGTCGTCTAATAATTCTGTTAGTTTCAATATAAACACCCTTGTCCCTACTTCTGGACGATCGTGGGCCCTCTGTCCTGGGATGTATGCGAGCATTTCATTAATTTCAGGCCACTTTAGGTTGGAAGTGAATGTGATGAACAGGTTTGGGTTGCCTTATGCATGACACAAAGCCATTGCATCTTGATAGTTCTGCATCATGTACCTTGGACCGCCTGTAAAACTGATAGGCATAACGATTCTTTTACCCAGGCCTGCGGCGTTTGTGTCACCCTTTGTAATTGCATCCACAACATTGTGATATAGATCTATACGTAGGGTGTCTTGATTGTTTCACGTCCAATTAAGCCTTTGTTCTTCGATTGTAGTGAATGCGTCTACCAAATACTGTTGAAAAAACCTTCTCCCTCTATGCAGAGTCGTCCGCTGATCTTTTCTGTATTGAATAACGTATGCATAATACTCTTTCATTGTGACATAATCCCTGGTAGTCTTTCGCTTCCCTTTGTTAGTATGATATGGGATCTTTTCATGATAGCCATCTTCTCCATATGGGAATAGCAAATGGTATTGTAGTGCCATGTAAGATGGGTGTAACTCTGGAATTATTTTTGGCAGACTGTCTTTTTTGCAAACAACTATATCTCTTGTAGGTTCTTCATCACCAAAATCATTTGTGATTAGGGCAGCTACTTCTGCGACATTCGGTGAATTGTATTGCTTTGATCTGGTTCTTTCGGATAACATGCGCAATTCCACGTTGGCAGTTGTATCTGCATGACACCAATCCCTTGCCATCCGAAAAGCCTTGGCAATGGCACTGTTAGCATCAAGCATTCTTATCAAACTGCCAACTATTGTCCCATTCACTCCTTCTTCGCTGTCGGTATCCATAAAAGCACCTAATTGATTCTGAATCTCGTTGTAGGTATCAAAGAACCACAGCTAAGCATACCTTGGTTGGGTGCCCTCTATAGGTAGGAGAGATAATGTATAAAGACCTCTGCCCTTGTTAATTGAATGGTATATCTTGGCTCCGAAGGATGTAAAGCAAAACATACCATTATAGACCCTAATCAGGTCCCTAAAGGTGGATGTTGCTGGTTGGTTGTAGTCAAGCAGCCTGTTTAATGGTTCAGGTGTGTCCTTAAATCGAGGGAGCAAGACTTTACCTTGTTGGCAGCAAAGTGAGAATGTTGGGTTTTGATCCTTGTTTGCTTTGTTATTTCTTTTCTCATACCACATTGTTGCATTGCAGTTGGGACATTGGTATGATGGAGCTCCTAGGCTATGATAGAAAACGTCAACCCCTGGGATTAACATCACATGATGCGTATGAGTTGGTTAACATAAACAATAATCGCACATGAGGGTGTTTTTTGTAAAAGAAGATTATGAATTATAAAACTAACCCGATGAGGCTAAGGCGGCTGGTTTCCTCCTGTTTTTGGATGTTTTTCCCCTAGGTTTGAGAAAAAAAAATGCCGGAAAAGTTCAACACTTGGAATGCTAAAAGGACTAAAATTGTAATGCTTTCTAATAGGAGTGAGCTTGTTTGTTTTTTTAATAGTACATTACCTATGGTCGTCCGTCCTGTTTTGGTAGTTGCTAAATTATTAGGATCACCTATTGCTTTTCCTTTGAGATCGGCAGTTATTTTCTTTGATATGGATGTTGCTCCTAATTCCATTAACTCATTTCAATCAGAGTTAACTACTAAAGCTGTAATGTTTTCTTATGGGAGTGAACCTGATTCTTTTTAAATTATCTCATTACCTGTCGTTTTGCAACCTGTTTCGGGATGTGCCACATTAGGCGTATCAACAATTGCTTTTCCTTTGAGATTGGCTGCCCTTTTTTCGGCCATGGATGATGCTGCTAATCTCATAGATTCATTTCAAGAATAGGTGCTTTACTTGTCAATAACTCGTGTTCACAAAGCAGGAGTAACGCAAAAAAATCGTTAGTGTGTGGTTACCTGTATTTGCAATGCATATATCTGTCAGTTTTAGGCAACAAACACTTTGGACATTCCCATCCCTTCGAATAAACGTATTTGAATGGATAGTGACAGCTGGATGAAGTATGTTGGAGAGGCACGGCTTGTCACCATGGTTGTTTCCTAAAAACATAACATAAGGGATCATTTGGTTGCTGTCATATAAGTTGTTTGCAGTTATGAGAAGGTAATAAAAGTAATCTACCTGAATTCATATTTCGCTACACAGTGTGACTGAATGTTGGGTCCTATAAGTGCAGCAAGGTTAGGTGAGAAACCAAACACGGTAATAGATCGCGTTTACAAAACCCGTGTGAGTTCCAAAGCAGGTGGATGGGAAATGAATGTGTGGTGTTGGAAATGGGGCAGGAACTATAATATAGTTGTAACTGCAGTCACAAAAGGCAAACAGTTAGAGAATTTTTGGAGTTTTAGTTAATTCTCATTAGTTTCTTTAAGTCCTATCAGTTTCTTTTTACTTGAAGGACTTTTGAGTTTCTAGGAGTGGTTATTTAATTTGGAATTCAGGTATAGCTTTCCTTATCATAGACACATCTAGACCCTTTCATTTAAGGTTTTGAACATTGCTGCTCTTTATATATTGGATAAGTTAAG
Organism: Tanacetum coccineum; assembly: GCA_026074375.1. Classification (NCBI taxonomy): domain Eukaryota; kingdom Viridiplantae; phylum Streptophyta; class Magnoliopsida; order Asterales; family Asteraceae; genus Tanacetum; species Tanacetum coccineum. The sequence goes on from BQNB010100711.1 coordinate 11,920, forward strand.
TGAGGCTGCCGGTTCTTCTCTTCTTGAAGATAAGATGAAGGTTGTATTTAGTCGAGCACGGGAGTCTGATGAAGCTTTTATCGACGTTCTGCGTGAACTTTGTTCTGCTCTTAGGGTGAGCATAACGAAGGATCGACGGTTGATAGCTGAATTGGAGGCCCTGGGCCAGCGGGCAGATGCATTGAAGCCTTTGGAGTACATGAGGGAGATGGTGGCACGTGACTCTGCAAGGGTTGGGGTTTTGGAACAATTATTGGCTGGTGCTCATGTTGGAATGCGTTTGAAGGCTGGTTATGCAGCTGAGATGGAAGAAACAGGGTAGAGTGTCATTGGTTGTTGTGTTATGTTAGGTTTATCAATAAGTAAGACTGTCATCTTGAGATGTTATGATGTTAACATATGATATAATGATGTAATGTTTTCAACAGAATCAATGAATACATTCTGCTATTGTCTTTACATTTGGTTATGGTTCATATATAAGAAAACTAATTATCTCAAACATTAGGTGCATACGAATGTCAAATCAATGGTTTACATTGACTCTGTAAACAAACAGAACCTGACTCATTATTAAAACCATCAGGCCGACATTGGAAGACGATGCAGGGAAAAGGATTGTGATTACATTCCTTGCTACATGAGTATTAGAACTTCATATCATCAATGCAGCTAAATCAACAAATCAAAGAATAACTTGATCAGAATAAGCACCTGTGGTTAAAGGAGGACATTCTCAGCAATACACAATTGTGGAAGATTGATCTGGTTGTTAGCCATTACTTGCAGTGAGTATCGGGAAAACTACACAAAACAGCATTAAGGTACAACCTCATCTCCTTTATTCAGACTATCTTAAGATTATTGGTGGGGTATATATAGTTTACCAATTAGTAGCCAGCACATTAGTAGGCGCTAACCGGCAGAATTGGTTTGCTGAACTGTAGGTTATAAAGAACGCCAAAAGTGAAGCTAAGTTCATTGTTGTCAACCAAAACAGTATTAAGGTACCACCTCATCTATTTCTTTCGGAGTTGTGTAACTGTCTGTGTGTGATTACTTGGATTAATGTTGGAACACCATTCTGGCCATATTGGCACCCTGCATATAATTGGTACCACTTTTTATTGCACCCCTACCTCTCGTCTTTAGTAACCCTTAAGACAGTGTTTCCCGGTGGATGTTTATTTGGTAGTTTTTCAGAATACTTAGCCTTGTATTAATGCATAGGTATAGTTTGAAACATAAATGTGTCACAATGTTCTGCTAATGTTGTTCATAATATGAATATTGAATTTTCACAGATAATACAACTGCCCCTGTGAATACTTAGCATTGTTATTCCTTGCATTTCATTGCGTTTGTTCGGGCAGATTGATTATATAAGATTGATTAACATGTGAGTATGAAATAACTTTGAGACAAAGTAGGATGATTCCATAGGAGGTTGAATTCAAGAATCAGCTCATTTGTTTAAAATTATTCCACATGATAGAAAGAACTGCAAATTTGCTAATGTAAAGCATGAATGCCCAAACAATTGGGCTAACAGTCGGTGCCTATTTTTTTAACGACATTAAACTTGGCGGTGGTTGGGACCCTGGCCGCTTCTTTTATTGCTGATCCATACTGCCCAAATTTATGATACTCATTCCGAGCTATCCAACACCAACCGGAAATAATGACACATGCAGTGTATGGTTTTAGAGTTGAGTAAATGTAAAACCGTTGGTGTAGGATATAAGCCTAACCTACCTTCTCCTTTTCCCCGCTTCAGATGAACAACCCACATCTCTCTCTTTTGTCTTACTATCTACCACAAATGATTCCTCTCCATCGGAATCGTGGCGCTCCTCACTAATAGAACCAATGAATACGTGACAAATTAGTAATGACAATATAAGTCATCAGAGGCTACTGATAAGTTTCAGGGGATAATTTAAGAGAGCTAAATTAGAACTTGCAGACCTGCGCGGTTTCTTTTGTTCACCCGGCTTTGACGGAGTAGTAACCGATGGGGTTGTAGTCAAGGGCACGAACACGCCGGTCTTAGGGCCGCCAGCTGCAGCCAATGTGCCAGAGCTCCCACTTTTATCCAACGCCTCCTCTAAGATAACGCTCCAACAAGTGAAGCTCTCATAATTCGCGTGTTCATAATACGAATTTGAATTGAGCTCCAAAGTGTGGATTGTGCCCACAATGTTTGCTAACACTAGAGGCAAGCCCATCTCCTCTTCATCCTACAACTAAAAATCAGTAACCATAAGTGGAAACCTATGTTGACTGAGGAAAGTATACCTGTTCTTCTGACCCCACAATTGAACCCGCCGAACATTTCACCACAGTCCTTGCCGTCTCGTCAAACATGACAACAACCGCCTGGGCGGTGTCGTCCGAAACCTCCAGCTCAAGCCTGTATCTGCAGATGGGAAATTAGATACGCATAGGAAGTAGATAATTGGGTATAATTTTAGTTTCGACACCATGAAAAATAGTACAAGCCCACCTAAGTACAGGGTAGTCCACAAGACTGTGACATGAGTCACACCAAAAGCGGCCATGCTTGCGGTCGAGAGTGCCCTTCTTACATTTCTCACCACCACATGATGGGTAATTCCACCCCCTTTTCATTTTAATCTTGTCAATCCTCACGACACAATGGAAGGTTGCAGCCTGGAAACACGTGTGTCGTGTCAGTGCAATCTAATAAATTGACACAATCATAAGGGGTTATGGGGAGGCAGACAACTCACATCATATTTCCGATTACGTATCCACATGAGTAAGTTTTCGAGAGTTCTAGCCTTTACACCTGTGCTATCTGCCGGGATCAATTCTTTAGCCAGCTCAATACTACTACAATAGAAAAATTGGTACTGGTTCAATCCATCAACAATTTAAGAATAGGACTGAAGGATTATGGCGCACTTACCTATCATCACTCTTAAACTGTTTCAACACATGGATCTGTTCGTCATCGACAATCATGGTCGACGATGTGCTAGACAGATACAGCCTATCTGCAAGTTATGATGCAGACCGTAAGAAACAAATGACCGGATACAAAGTAAGAGTTATCTTTAACAGCAGGATACTGATAAACATAATAGGGCTTACTATTGTAAAGCTTCACAGACATGGCTGTCAAAACAATTGGGTAAAGTCCAACATGGTGGGTCCGTTTCTCAATCAGCATCTCGCCAAGCCTACCCCATAGCGTTACTCTTACGGACTGCCCCTTGCTTAGAAAGGGGAAGCGAATGACATAATGTTAGTGGTAAAGAAATGTAACTGTAGTAGTTGCCAAACAAACGGTCATAACCAGTTGTTAGCGATATGGAAATCTAGGGTCTTTGAGCCACTCCTCGTGGTAGTAGTCCTGCCAACGTTTGTAACGTACCCAACAACATCTGTAGATAGTGTATGTATATGAAAGACTGTCACCACAGTGCATCGTGGTGCATATTCTAGTTTATGAAACCGTTTGAAGCCTTACCGATTAAATATTTATTGTTTGTAGGTTCTAGGGAATCAAACTTCACCAATTGAAAAGGGTAACGTGCAAAACCGTTTGGCCTCACAAAAGACCTACGAACAACTGTGTCCTCATCCATCTCTACAATAAAGTGAGCAAATCTTAACACACGGAAGTCATCCTTATTCGGCTTCACAGTAAAGTTTTTCACGGAGTAAATGGCCCCCTCTTTCAACCGGAGGAAAGTATGAGCAATGTTGCCACGTGTTGTGCAATGCATCACATTAGCCTGCAATTATGTTTCGTTAGTATTCGACCCAAACATGACATATGCCAAACTGTATGGAACATCAGGAAACTGGGAAACAAACCTTCTCATCAGAAATAATGAACTCCATACTAAGATACCGGCCTGTAGCAGAATTGACATCCCACATCCTGCATATCATGAACATAATTGTACCTATCACCCCAAGTTCTAGTTGGTCCAACATTAGTGGCTTCGAGTTCGATGTAGTAGAGGTCGACATATTTACACAGGTATGAGGTGTGCAGCTTGAGAAGTTAATAGCAGTGATAGTTGGCTAATGACATGAGCTACAGGTAATTTATACATGCACTCATTCACTCCCATGTAACTGCCTATAATTAAATGTCTGCAACCCATTCATTGTGGTGTAACTGGGTAACTGAATGCCAATTAACAAATTCAGTGACTGTAGGGATTCTAAAACGGAATTCATACATGATCCTCCAAGTTTTCATGCCTCAAACATTGTTTAAACTTGATGCTCCATCAATACACTATGTCATTAATACTGCCTATTTAAATCCCCAAACTCAATCTTATATAGTATAAGATGGTGGTAGAGTTTGGTTCCTATGTAGATGAGGTCTAAACCCACAAAGCCAATAAAAAGTGTAAAAAATATTGGGGTTGTAGGTTTAGACCCCATTAAAATAGGATCCACACTCCACTTATCATTGTATTAATCATTTGAAATTTTTGTCAGTGTCATTAATAAAACAAACTCATTTATTAAGTTTAATAATTTATTAAAAATCTAAAATAACTAAATAATACTACTAACAGTTAATTACATGTTTGTTTGTTGTGGTTATGGCAAAAATGCATGTTTCGTCTTAGTAAGTCAAAAATTACACCAGATGTCCCTGTGGTTGACCCAATTGGGTTGACCGGTACTTTGACTGATTTTTCATCCAATTAAAAGTTAACAGGGCCATTTTAGTCCATTCACGTCCAATAAACCACTAGAACCATTTATGTAACAAAAAAATTCAATTCATTTTTTAAACTTTTTTATTACGTACCACCACATCACCACTCCATACACTTCATACCACCACATCACCACTCCCAATACACTTCAACCGGCAATCCATCAACCAAAACTGTATTCCCCTAAATTTCCATCTCAAATGCTTCACTTGCACAAATGCTCCATTCATACCCACAAGATCACATTCAATCAAAACATCATGCACTTGACCTTTTCCACAAAACTGAGCTCTTGTCGAATAAACTTTCTTCCAAAAAATATGTTCCCAATATCAATACATGGTTCACAATAATCCCAAAATAAACATTGATTAGCTGAACCATCAATTTAAATAGTAAGACCTTAGCCTATTAAGCTTTTAGTCTAACTAATAGTAACAATTAAACATGAAAAATTCCTTAATCTACATTGGTAAACATAAGTAACACGATTTTGACCTTGGCCCATTAAGCGATTTAGGACGGTTGTAATTTTGTGACGGTGGCTCTCGGTGGTTATAAGGATGTGGTAGTGGTTCTGGGCGGTTGTAAGGCTGTAGTGGTGGTTCTGATTTGTTGTAATGTCGCGGTGTTGAATCTGGGCGGCTATATGGTTGTAGTGATGGCTTTGGGTGCCCATAAGGTTTTGTTTGTGGCTCTGGGCGGTTGTAATATGTATACTCCCATGGTGGCTCTATCCATGTGTAAGGCATATCTTCGTGGTGGCTCTGGTCTGCTATAAGGCACATATTGTTAGAAACACTAAAAAGTATTGATTACATGGCCATTTATCTAGTAATAATAGTCTAGGGATTAAATAGTGCAATTAAGGAAGGACTACAATGTAATAAGTAAAACTCTTAATTGCTTCCTAGTCTCTCATTCCTTACTATAAAAGGAGGGCTAAGGAAGGGTTAAGGGTTGGTGATTTCTTTCTCTCTCTAATCTAATATTCTCTTGTTTTTTCTTCTCTTCTCTTCTTCTCCTCCCCACCCACACGCCACTCTCTCTCTCTCTCTCTAGGCGTCTCTCTCTCTAAATAGTGTAGTATTTTGTATGTTTTCTTTGTTATATCAATTGGTATCAATCGCCATGGGAAGATTTAAAGTGCTTTTCGTGAAGAAAGTTATCATTTTTATGAACTTTTGAAGACTTTGAAGAACTTAAAAACAATGAAGTCTATGAAGATTATGAAGACAAGTTCTTGAAGACTGTTAATATAAATATTTGCGTATAAACGGTATTTATATTTAATGATCTTCATGTTTTGATAATAACAAATATAATGTCATACTACGTAAAGTTTACGTAAAGAAGTTATTTAGTCGTAAGTTTACTTGACGATGACAAATCACTTAAGGAATGAATATGGCATTATTAAACGTTTTTACTGATCAAAGAAAAATATTTTTTATTGCATCTAAACTTAATCATTTGCATAAATATTTTCTAATCAAATGATTTTAAGTAAACACATGATTAATTATAATCTAGTTATACTAATCATGTAAGACAAAATAGGATTAACCATAAGTGGAAATAATCTTTCCAAATATTCCCAAATCTAAAAAATCTTTCTTTATTTATGTTAAGAAATATTTTTCTTCTAGAAGTATCTAATAAATCTGATTTTTAAGTACATAAGAATATTTTGTTAAGATTTAAGGTTAATCACTAATTGACAAAAAATGTCCCAGCTGCACCTCACGGATCCACCTAAATCAAAGGACGGATCCACCATTTGGTAGATCCATGAATATATGGAACTAGCCGTTTGGGACAGTTTTGAATTTCAAATGTTGGCTATAAATACAAACCTTAAGTCTACATTTTAGACAACTTTCACAAATATTTGTCTCTTTAGATTTTCTCATTTTTCATATTATTTTATCATTATACTTGTTTCATAATCCATTACAAGTGATCAACTTATTCCACTCTTTATTAAAGAACACTAACAAAGACGTGAAGCTTCAAGTATTGTTAGTTTAGTTGTGTCATCACGATTGTGATAATCATTCATTTTGTATATCTTGTGTTGTGTGTTGTGTGTTGTGTTTATCATATGTGTATGATAGGTTAGTATTTAGGCCATAAAATACATAGTGTGTTAGATTAGTTCTATCTTGAAGTAGAACTTGGTATTTAGCTTAGTACCAAAAAAAGTGTAAGCGACGTGTACGGTTTTCTCCACCTAAAGGGAGCTTGTTGACATAGTGAAGAAAACTCTCAAGTTGGGTATTTGAGAAGTGGAGTAGGGCGAGGAGGAGCTTCGTAGCCGAACCACTATAAATCAATGTATCATCGGTTTGATCTTTCTTATCTTTACTTGTTCATACTTCGTATTTACTTATTTTATTAATTGCATCACTATCATATACACTTATGTATATCTCATGAATGCACATAAGTCGACAATCTAAGTTTTATTTTTAAAACTGTAAAAACTATTCAAACCCCCTTCTAGTTTTCACAATTGGTATCAAAGGCCAAGGTCACCCAAGATCTTCAACGTACATTGTACATTAAATCTTGAATCGATCTATGGATTCAGATAAATATCTAGAAGGGCAATCTATGCAAAGACCACCACTTTTTAAAAGTGATAGTTTTATATATTAGAAAAATAGATTTGAAACTTATGTGAAAGCAAAAGATTTATATCTTTGGCATATTATCTTGAATGGTAATTTTCCACCGGTTTCCAGAAACAAAGAAACCCAATTTTTAGAAGTATTTCTTTTTGAATAACAAAACGATGATCTTAAAAGAAAAATTGCAAAAAATAATGAAGCTAAAATGGTTCTTTATAACGCGTTACCTAAAAAGGAGTCTAAAAGAGTAAAATGGCTAAAGACATTTGGCAATCGTTGTTAATCACACATCAAGGTAATAGCCAAGTAAAGGATAATAAAATTGATCTTCTTGTTCAATAATATGAACAATTTACTATTTGAAGACTATCTAATAACATACATAAAGAGGGAGAGACAGGTAGTTTTAGAGAGAGAGTGGTTGGATGAACACTTTAGAGAGAGAAAGTAAACATAAAGAGAAAATGCATTAATGTGTGAAAATAAATGAACAACCAACACCCTATCCAAGGCATGAAGAGGGTATTTATACAACCCTTTGACCGGCCATGATTAGCTTGTGGGCTTTCCATGAGCCTTTTGGCACTATTGGATTACTAAACATTACACTTGACTAACTACGGGCTTTGACTAACTATTATTGGAAGTGACTGATACTTTTTGTGTTTCTAACAATCTCCCCCTAAGGGAGGTCACTCCAATTTACAAAGACTTAAACCTAGCATACTATGCTTTAACTTTAGTCTTGAGCTCGTAGTCTTTAACTTCAATCATTAACTTGTGAATTGATGTAGTAATACTTGACTTTAGGCAGTGACTTGTATCTTTGGCTTATCATGAATGTGATCTTGAACTTCTTGAGATCATCAACCAAGCATAATCTCTTTTCGCCATCTTGTAAACTTTGCCATTTTGTGAACTTGTGACATTTGGACCGACATGCTCATACTTTTCTTGATTTGTTAACTTGAAAGCTTTAATTATGCATCTTTCTTGAAGTTCTTTAACTTTAACACTTCGTCGATTCAAGAAGGATGTACGGTATCAGAGTAGCGGAAGTCTTGAAACATGTACTTAAGCTTTCATGGTATCTTTATAAATGTCGGTAGAGTAATGTAAAAAAAGAAGACAAAAATATAAAAAAGGGAAAAGAAAAACTGGGCAAAGAGATGTAGAAAAAAAATGAAAAGAAAGAATAAAGTAGGGAAATGGAGAAAAAAGTAAAAAAGAAAAAAAAAAGGATAAAAGAAGAAAAAACGGCTATAGAATATGTGATCAAACTTAGAACCAGGTACCTTTACCTCCATCTTTAAGTATCCTGCATTAAAACAGTTAGCAACAAAGCGGGGGGACAAATATGGCTTTTTCATTCGTCGGTGTTTGGTTGGAGTAACCTTCAAATCCATGAGGATCGACCTGTGATCAGGTAGATTCAATTTAAGAAGAATCTCCTTGACAGGATTTCTAGCTGAAGTATCGAATCTTTTTAACACATATGTATTAGATTCATCAAACTCAGCATGTTCTCATTACCGGAACGTCTCAAAGCAAACATCACGATAAGAGTGAACCAGCGTGTTACTATCTCACTGATTGAAATACAAATTGATTTGAAAAATCAATCGACAAGACACTTGCTAAAGTGGTTTTGTGACACATCGAGAGTGTTAATCATTTCAATAATTCATCATCAACTGTTAATTCATTTACTGGAACAAGTTTGATTCATTTTAAAATCACACCATCATTTCTTTCTAATTGTCACAATTTTGATTATTTGAATCACATAAGTCACCTACCAAGAGCTTGTTTGATGTTGGCTCAAGCAGAATTTCCATCGTCATTGTGAATACTTCAGTAACACTTTGATGTTCTGGAAAAATCACAAGGATAATGCGTAGGACTCTTAGGTTATTACTTGTTTTCACAGTGTGTGAACAACAAATATATTTGAACAGTATCCTAGTGAGATTTATGGATGATCTCTTTTGGCTCTAGACTTAATAGTGCACTTTGGTTTTAGTGATCGGAGGCTGGAGCAGACTGCCACCTTTTTAATACCAGCTAACTCGGAGTGAGAAAGTTGATAGAAATGCGTGTAATCTCCGTGAGAAATGAAACAGAAATCTTTTGAGAGATTCTGAGTGGCTAGGGAGGGTTGTGTATTGCATCACTGGGTCCATGATGTTAGTCTTGAATGTCAGCAATCATCTTTGTGATTCTTGACAGCAGATGTATTGACCCGGTTTCTGCCTAAGTGTGAGGAGGGCTTCTTTCTTTTCACCCTTTATCTTAACTTTTCTTTTTAATTCTTCAACCCCTTCAGCGCTTACCGAGACTTCATAACTAGTACCTTGTTGGGTTTGTTCCAGTACTAGCTCCATCTAAGTCGGCACTTTTCCCTTATTCTCACTTTTACTCATTTTTTCGTACCTAAGGACTACTACACTATCTAGTGGAATATCCCTGGGTAGATCCCTTCGGTTCTGGCTAGATCATGGGAATAAATACCTAAACTTAACCACATTATAACTCCAATATAGTAAATTAAATGGTCGGTCTTTGGTACTTCCACATTTCTGCCAACACGTAACCATTTGCTCCCCCTTTATATGTGCATCGATTAATTGAAAGAGTTTAGCACATATATGGGATAGTGTACACTTGAGATCTTGAAAATCACATCTTTAGCCATATATTTTAATCACATTTTTTCCCCTTATCAAAAATATTAAATCTCTTGATATTTTGGATATCAATTGATTCAAATATAACTGCTTTCGAGGAAAAAATGTCCAATTATTAACAAGCCGTATAAGGAACATTTTTAATGCTCCCCCTCAAATTATGAGGGTATTAGATGGTGTCTGATTATGTTAATTTCAAAAAATTTGAATTTACTAAGAAATTCTTGAAAATTCATACTCAAACACTATATACGCCTAATTTTTAAGTCTATACTACACATTTATATATTCAAAAGATTAATATGTACGAGGTTTGACCTGAATGATGAGAACATCATACGATAGAATCATATGGTTCTTTGTAGCAGCCGTAGGTCTTCCCCGTAGTCTCTCTTACGAAGTTGTTTTAGCTTCCCCCTAAATCAGCAATCATTTGTTGAGTAGATTCAAAACTTTCTTGCAAGCCGCCTCAAGCAGTCTTGATGTAAAAAGCCCAAATATCCAAAGTACATAATTTATTTGAAACCGTAACACTAAAGTCAATTAAGTCTTGGATGTTCGTATTTCTCCTTACACGATAGAGATGATATAAATTTAAACACCAAAGTCAACTAAGTCCCGGATGTCACAATTATTCCCTCTAAGTAGTCGAAATGAAAACACCTAAGGCAACTAAGTCCTAAATGTACTCATTTCTTTTTGCAGAATACTGATTATCTTAAGGAATCATCATACTTATCAAACCTATGTGTACCTCTTTTGTCAACTAATTCTACTTCTCTTTAAAAAATAAGCTTAGTGATTAGCCGTTTGAGAAAGCATTTATTAAATCAGTAACTAAACTCTCACACTTAGAATAAATCTTCTTACAACACTTCCTCCTAGTATCTTAAATGATGCATACTAAAAATAACAAGATATCTCTTCCCCCATGTGGATGAAATAGTGCACCCTAAAGTAACAAGTTAAAACACTGATTTTCTATGCGGTTATGACATTCGTCTTCCCGGAATGTCCTAAAATGAGAATAAGGTATGAATTCTATCATGTATACTCATTATTTTTCTTGTATATCTATTCCTTTCCTCCTTGCTAGTTTTGGTACCTCAGAATCAGCAAAAACTAGTACGCACATATACTCGAGATCGTGTTTGTAGAATAAATAAGCTTAGATCTATTCCGTGAGAATCAAATTTAAGGCATTTAAAACTATGTAATTATTTTCAAACATTCCTAAGTCTTTTACAACAATGAGGTGTTTGCAATATTGGTCGAATGTAGTTTAAAGCCTGAATTCACTAAGTCTCAATGTGAAAATAAGTCCCTAAAGTTTGAATCCAATGACATCTAAAGCTCTTGTAGTTAATATAAATTAACTCCCCTTTAAATTGTTATCCGTCATTATCAAAAACTTTATCAATTTATTCTGTGACTTATTTTGAAAGACCATTTTAAAAGATTATTTGATGACGCTTTCGCCCCCTCAAATAATGACCCATTTTCTATTTAAAGAGCTATTGTCATTGTTTGAGTGGTCGAATTATCTTTGAAAATCTTTTTGTGATTACTGAAAACACTGATTCATTATGAAGACAACTTTTTACCAATAAAAATAAGATTTCTCTTATTTTGACAAATAAATGCACTGACACGTACACTTATTGTATATAGGAAGCACGAGTTATGTTGTAAAGTAAACACAAGTGGTATGTGCTTAATTACACATACCATTTTCCATTCTAAACGGACTTAAATGACTAAAAACATACCAAAAATACATTGTATTTGTATGTTTGCGTTTGTATTGTGCAGGAAACGGATATTTAAGAAAAAGAGCAAAAAGAAAGCCAAAAACATCCAACCAAGCATGAAATGAAAAAGACAAAGAAAAGGACAAAGTCTTGAGTCATCCAAGTGAAGAAAATACAACTTGAGGGACTATAATTGCCCAACCTCAAGTTGTATTACTAAAATAACAAGACAAGGGTCAAAGTTACCAACCGGGTAGAGATTGCATTCAAGTTATACAACTTGAGGGGACCATTCTGCCAACTTCCCCAAAAGCCCTCTTTCCCGCCCCTAAAAACCCAGGTACAACTTGGATGTCGTCCCATACCTTCTCCCCTGCAAAACCACTCGACACCCTAGCCAAAATCATTTCATCCACCCTACTAACCCATCCCAGTTGTATAAAAGCCATGTTGGCAATCCCTCACCTTTCCCAAGTTTCTTCAATGGCTGAGATTGTCTCCAAAGAAGCTCAAAAGAAATCGAAGGCTGGGATTTGCTTTAGAAACACCTCACACAACAAGCACACTTTGTTTTTATCTCTCCAAAGAAGCACAAGCTGCAAGTCCAAGACTTCGGCTATAAATAGAGCTTTTTGTAAGCCTTTGAGGAATCTAATCTAGTTTTAATCTAGTTTTAGTTTTTAATTTAGCTTATTTTCAGTCATTTACAGCTTTTACTTTAATCTTGTAACTCTTTCAAGTTTTAATGCAAATTTAAGTTTTTAAGTCAATTTACATTACCAGTGTTAAGTTTCTTAAGCATATTGTTCTGTGTTCAAAAAGCTCTCACCACAGCTTACTTATAAGCTGTTTTCTCTAAGTAAGAATAAAAAGTTAAGTAGTTAAGAGAAAATCACAAATATCACTCTCAAATATACCACAGCTTATGTTATGGA
>BQNB010100712.1:0-24639 GCA_026074375.1 Tanacetum coccineum
AGGGTTTGACTTGATAAAGCAGTAAAGATAGGATGAGAGAATTGTCAAACTCGTTGGTTTTGCAGGTTTATAACAGAAGATTACATATTTTAAATGTTATGCGAGTTTTATTTTCAAAAATAATTAAAAACTTTAAGTTTTCTGGACCTGGGCGTTTGACGCTATCAGGGCTGACGTGGTGACGTCGTCGCGTCTAAATCGTGACGCCGTCTCCACGTTTTGTGAAAATGAAATTTTTATTTTTAAGGAAAAATTTCCTGCACTTGATTCCATAAGTTAGTTCCTGTACAAATAGCTGCATAAAACCTGAGAATTGGCAATTTACTCATATGACTCAAAACTGACGCGAATTAATCTAAGCAATTTATTTAACATGTTTGAACTTGGTTCAAAAACCGAATAGATTCCCCTACACTTATTGTTTGTAAAATACCTTTGATTGAAGTTAAGACGAGGTTTAAAACAATACAAAGCATGATTACAAGATAGAGTTCGAACATGATAGAATAAAATAAAAAGAGTAAAACTTATGACACTCCTAATTGCGGGAAAAGTAAATAATGGGTTGCCTCCCAAAAATCGCTTTTCTTTATTTTATGAGTCTTGTAGCTAGACTCGAAGTCACGCGTCCTTACGTGACTTCATGGATGCTCACGTGTCCACGAACGAACCATTCTTTCATACTGTCATCCACTTGGTATTCGGGACCTAGGTTTAAGCAGTTCTTGTACATAAATTTGTGTTTTTCATGGGGATGCCTAAGTCCGTTCATCAAATCATTTTGGCTCAGTTATAACTGTGGTGAAACCTTACTCCAATTAAAGTTTTTGAGCCTAGGTATTGTACGTGGCATCCTATATGTGTATGTGTCAAAGATTCTAGTGAATGAGACTAATCCCTTAGCTACGTCATATTTGAGCTTAGTGATATTCTAAAAGGTCTGCCCATCAAGACTTCAGCCATGTCAAATTCTCCTATGTCTTCTAACACAACAAAATCCGTGATATAGGTGAAACTCCCAACAAACACGTAAACATCCTTAACAACGGCAACTAGTTTCTTTCCCGTCCCCTCCAATCCATTTATCATTATTGTATTGTAGGCTTTACGCGAGATAATATTCATTGGTAAAAAAGGGTCGAGATAGGCAGTAAACTTCCTAAAGCCTATCATGCATTCAAATGCTAGGTCATCCCCATCAAAACTATTAATTATTCTTTCTCAGCGTAGTGTTCTTGCCTTTTCATACTTAATTAGCTCATTAAGAACTTCCTTATCGTCTGAGTCATTATCTGAAGGAGGAAAGGGAGAAACAAGGGGTGTATCTATCGTTTCATCATCGGACTCGAGTTTATTCATATTGGTCTCATTAGGTTGATTGGCGAAGTTGTTAAGAAATTGTTCAATACTCTCTAAGCGAGAGTCAACAAAGGCCGAAATCACATGTAGCTCATGGAGCTCTTGGTCAATTTGTGCGCACAGCGCAGCTGGTAGGACAGGACGATTATTGGTAGGTGGTAGATTCGCGTTCTCCATGATGAAGAATGGAATAGTCGATGGAAATTACGAACATCACACGAAGAAAAGATAGACTATGAGAAAGCTAATATGCGGAAATTAAATATTACTTGAAAGGATTCAAGCAAGTAGAACTAAGCTAAACTTTGATCAAAACCTAACTATTCCCTATGCAGCAGCGCCAAAAACTTGTTGCGGTTGTCATAAGGGACTTCTACAAGAAGTTTTACAACTCCCTAGGCAATGTACCTAATCATTGTAGTGCAGTATAGGCAAGACTCGGGGGTTGTTATCGTTCTCTAGGGGAATAGGTTGGGAAGGCTTGATCACTGTCTAACAGAATTCTAAAGGTTGAGAGAAGATTATTTTTGTATTTTTATATTTTATGAAAGCAGTAAATCATATGTTTGAGAGGTTGGTTTGGTTTTAGCTATTAAACTAAATAATAAACTAAGCTAATGGTGATAACAATATAATAAAAGATTATGTTCATTTAATCATGTATTACTCCCTAGATTGATTCTCCTAGTGTTGTTGCTTTATCACACATGTGATGATCTATGTAATTATTTCCTAAGTCATGAACGAATTACACGAATCTGTCATCTATTTAATATTCCGTTAAGGCAACGCACAAGTAAGGTAGTATGAAGACTATTACAAGGCCCCTAAGAGTATATTAAATGCATTTGAAATATATTAAGAGTGGATCAACCATATAAGGGGCAAGGTAGTATGAAGACTGTTACCCGATGATATCCTTTCTACACAATCATGTTTTCCTAGACATATCAACAGCGATACAGACAAAAGCTGGTTTTCTAAGACCTAACATGCATATTCATCACAAGAAGCAACACCACTAAGATCTACATCCAGAGTTTCATACAATCATAATAAACATAAAAGTAATTTTTAGCCAACATGTAAAGATAGAGCAAGAACAGATAAGAATCACACAACAAGACATATTGAATGATTAAGATAGTCTTACTTGATTAAAACATGAATTAAAGGAAATACAATAGGGTTTTGAGGCCTTAAAATCGTCCCTAATAGCTGCTAAACGAACTAGGGTTTGTCCCTTTCTTTTACTCTAAAGTTACACACTTAAAACCCTAAAAACGGATTTGTATATATAGGAAAATTGCTGTGACGGCGTCACGTTTTAATTATGACGCCTTCATGAGTAGAATATTCTAGATAATGGGCTGGGTCATGCATTCTGACGCCATCTTGAGATCTTGTGACGCTATCTTAGTATGAATTGTGACGGCGTCACATGTGATCTGTGACGTCGTCTCCAGCCTCTGAGTAGAAATTCTTGAGAGATGTTGGTGTAGGTCCGTAGTCTTGTCTGTTTCTTTTCCAAATGAGCCCAAGTTACGTGTATTTCCTCCAAATGCCTTCCAAATGCTGAATACCTAAAAAGGAACGATTAAGTACCTATATTGGGCATAAATGCACGATTAGGGGGTTAAACGACCCCGAAAAAGTTAATTAAAATTTGGGGAAAACAAATCACCCCCCCCCCCTTATCACAGAATTATTGTAGCTTAGTGGTTTATGTAACTAGTTTACAATTGTGGTTTACTTGTAATTCATTATATCTTGTGTGATGTGTGTTTATAAGTTTAGACCAGGTTGATCGTGTTAGTCACTAGGTGTATTGACTCCTTTGTAGGGTGGTTTATTTTAAGCCTATGATAGCCGTGTTTTTAAGTAAAGTTGTTGTCCAATACTAATCCGCGAGCCTTGTATAAAAAAATCCGGGAATGTATTTTAAGCTAATTGGGCCTTAGTGTCGGGCTAAAGCCTATGTAAACGACCCATGAAAGCCCACACGTCCCTAGTTAGGGTTTTCTATCTCTTGTACTATAAATACCCTTCTCCACACAAGGTGAATGGTGTTGGTTCTCATATCTTTCTTCCTAGTAATAAACCATTCTTCCTTTTTCTCTCTTCATCTTTCCCTCTCAAAACTTCTTTCTCTCTTTTGAAAATCTCTTCATTATTTCATGTAGTGTGTATGCGCTATGATGGCCAACATGTGGTATCAAGAGCTAAGGAGTAACTATTGGTTTATGAGTTCTTGTTTAGCTGATTTCGCGCCTATTTCGTTTTAATGTCCTTGGGTATTTCAATCTTATTATAGCTTTAATAGAGTTTTGGAAATAAAAATCTGGCTTACTTTAATTTTGGTTCCATTTCTCTTAAAAGCTTAAAAGCTTTTAGTGCTTATTTTCATTTTTTTAAGTTATTTCGTTCAAAAAAGCCTTTTTCATGCTTATTTGATTAATTTATAGGTTTTTTCTTGTCAGATTAAAAGGATTTTTGGCTGGTTAATTCATTTGAGGTATACGACTTGTAAAAGGGTTTTCAACGATCTTATTCTAGCTTATTGTGTGATTTTTTGTGTGGCTTATTTGTGTCAAAAGTGGCCTTAGTTCATGCTTATTCAAGTTTCTTCCATGGCTTATTTCTTGATGGTACAATCGGTTAAAGAAGAAGGAAGACAAAGTTCTAAAACTTTAGCAAAAAAGTACAAGTACAATTTTGTTTTATTTTAGTGATTATATCTCAAGAAAATATGCAGGCGATTTATACCACTACATTAGGTGATTTATACCTTTTAATATTAGGCGATTTATACACGAAAAGGTAGGCCATTTATACCGTTTAAAGTTGGGCAATTTATACCAAGAAACTGTTATCCCAAGTAATAAGTTATCTCATCACACCAAAAGCCATACTAATAAGCAATAAGCTAGAAAAGAGATAAAGGAAAAATGGAAAATTAGAGAGAGAAAGTAGAGAGAGAAACAAAGATGGAATATTAGATTTTAGAGAAAGAGAGGAGGTAGAGAGGGTCCTATTTGTGGAGAGAGAAAAATGGCAACCAACACCCTCTCCATGTGTGGAGAGGGTCCTATTTATACCCTTAACCCACTAAGTGGTGTATGGGCTTGTTACTGGGTGGCTTGGCATATCTTGGGCTTTGAGCCCGAAACACGACAAATATTAGATACAATCCAAGCCATTAAACTCGGATAGCCTATTACTTAACAGACTAAATTATGACTAATAAGACCGATAACATTCTTGTTCGACTTATATAAAAATAAGGCTAAAAATCTCCCCCAATGTTGAGGTCCTTTCTTGATCTCCCAACATTGACGTGTCTTGATGAGGATATCAATGTTGTTGGACTTCATCTTCCCCCTATGTAAAGATAGACCGTTTGAGCTTTTCTTCCTTTGGTCCTTGTCGTGCTTCCTTGTTTCTAATTGATCTGTTCATTCGGCTTTAGACGACCGATGACATCTTTCGAAGTCTATACGTGATCTTGATCCTGAGCCTTCATCTTTTGACTTTTAGTTTCTTGAGATCTTTATCTTGGCATCATCTCATGAACTGAATCTTCTTGATTTAACTTTCCTTGATCAACATTTGCTCTTGACCGACATACTCATACTTATGCATTCTTGTTGAATTAAAAACATAAAGCAACAATCCCCTCAAAATGCTATTCTTGATTGACTTTGAAGATCTTTAGGAAGTTTAGGATCACAATCTTGATGCTAAATGATTGATTTTTAGACTCTGAGTAGAGTATGTGGTAAGGAATCTGACAACACTGTACATGTTGCAACACCGACGATTGAATCTGCATTTAAAAGGTTAGTGATAAACAACAAATATGGATGAAAGTGTCTTTGTCACTTCGTCGAATACGGTTGCAATAACCATGGTTCCCCGTTAATCAGTATAAATACTGCCTGTGATCAGATAGAATTCATATGAATCTTCTTGACAGGGTTTCACAGCTGTACTAGCCGTTCTCGTTACCGGAGCGTCTCAAAGCAGACAACACGGTAAGAGTGAATCAGATAGTTACTATCTTTCTGATTAAGTCGTCAATTCATTTTACTAGAACAAGTTTGATTCACATAGAATCGCACCATCGTTTCTTTCCAGTTGACACAAGTTTGATTCATATAGAATCGCGCAAGTCACCTACCAAGAGCTTGTTTGATGTTGGCTCAAGCAGGATTTCCATCTTCACGGTGAATACTTAAGTATCACTCGGATGTTCTGGCAAGATCTCAAGGATAAGACTCTTTGTTACAACTTATGAACTTTATGGTGTTCCACAAGTGTATTTGACATTGGTCCTAAAGAGAGTTATAATTTGATCTCTTCTTGCTCTAGACTCGATTAGTGCATTTTGGTTTTAGTACTCGAAGGCTGGAGCAGGCTGCCACCTATTCAATATCAACTAACTCGGAGTGAGAAAGTCAATAGAAGTCGTGTGTATCTCCGTGACAAATGAGACAAGTTTCTTTTGAGAGAAACTCGAATGGATGGGAAGGGTTGTGCATTGCATCACTGGGTCCATGACGGCTTTCTTCAATACCAACAATCATCTTTGTGATTTGCGGTAATATTGACCGTTTCTGTAACATCCGTAATTTCGAAATTTTAAATGACTATTTTACCCTTGTGACTTATTGTTCTGACTTGACTATTTGACTTTTTGGTCTGTAAGTGTTAATTACATGTTTAAAAATCATTTATTGTCACATAAAAGCGATTACCGCGTAACCGGTAAAATTTTCGGAACATATTTTAAATAATAAATCATATTTATTATTACATCTCTCATGTGCAAGTTATTTTTAACTTATTTGACTTGAAAACGAAAAAGATATATGTTAGTCCTAAGCTGACTTATCAAAAATGACCAACTAAATCACGTTTTCACAACTCGGACTCTAAAGCAATTTGATGTGAAACGACATTCCGGACAACTTTTTAGTTTTGCCCGAGAGCCGAAAACGAACAGAAGATGACTAAAATATCATCGAAGGTGTAATGAAAAACTGCACACAGACGCGTGCCGATACGTAAAAAATAATAAAATTATATTTAATATCGCATTATATTAAATAAAAATATTTAATAAAATTAATTAAGGATATATTCAAAAGCGTTTGTTTGATACCGCTAATATTCGAGGTTAAAATTCATTTTATTTTCGACAAGGCATAACCGGTTACCAAATCAAATATTACAAATATTTTATAAATGTTATAAAAATTATAATATGAAAATACTATCAAATAAATACTCATTTTTATCAGAAAGATGATTTGAAACGCAATGCCGCAAGTTTCGTATTTTAAATCATTCGTTAAGTGGCCTAAACGAGACCCGAACCGTTATATTACAAAATTTACATTTTAGGTCCTTGTGAAAATATTACAAATAAACCCTAGACTATTTAGACTTGTCCACATTCATTTATAAATAAAAATAAAAATATAAATAATAAAATTTCATATATCTTTCATTCATTTACATATTTCAACACACACACATGTATATACATCATCCTCTCCACTCCCATTATTTATCCGGCAACCACCGGTCAGCCGCCGGCCACCTTTTCCGGCCAAACTTCGGCGAACACAAAAATCTATAAACATGTAGATCCTCTTCCGATCTACTCGATTTATTTTTTTTCCTACTACCCCACTCGCCGCCACGCGCCACCTCCACACCACCCCTCGTACCACCGCTGCCACCATCATCATCACGTCATCATCATCATCATAACGCCACCATCATCATCACGACGTCATCATCATCACCACCTCCAACGCCACCACAGCCAACCCCCCCCAAAGGGTGCGTGTGGTTTTATAAACCACCAGCAAGGGTGCGTTTGTTTATTTTTATTGGCAAAAAAGGGGTGCGTTTTAGGTTCCTTATCAACACCTAAAAGGGTGTTCGGGTTGGGTTTAGCAACAGGGGGCGTTGGGTTTTCGATTCATCAACAGGGTGCGTTCGGTTTGATAATAAAATGGCACACGGGTGCGTTTGGTTTAGCAGATTAGCAGCTAGGGGTGTTCGTTTAGTTGTGACAAACACCGCAAAGGGCGCGTTGGCAGCCTAGGGTGCGTTGGGTTTAATAACCGCACCAAAAGGGTGCGTTTGACCTTGATACACACCATCAAGAGTGCGTTTGGTCTTTAAAAACGACCAAAGGGTGCGGTTGGATCTAGGGTTACAGCCAATAAGGGTGCGTTGGTTTGTTCGTTCACCACAAGGGTGCGTTTGTTTGTTCGTTCAGCACCAATGGTGCATTTGGGTTGATAAAAACACCATGGGGGTGTGTTTGGTTGTTCATAAACCGCCAAGGGGTGCGTTTGGGTTGGCAGAAACACCCAAAGGGTGTGTTTGGGTTGGCAGAAACACCCAAAAGGGGTGTTTGGGTGAGCAGAAATCAGCTAAGGGTGTGTTTGGGATTACAGGAAACCCAAACAGGGGTGTTTGGGACAGCAGGGGCGTTTGGTTCGCGGGTCAGAACCACAGCGGGTGCGTTTGGTTTTGGCAGCAGCACCGAATGGGTGCGTTTGGTTTGTGGTAAACGCCAACACAAGGGTGTTTGGTTGTGATTTTGAAAGCCCACATAGGGCGTGTTTCGTTCATCGTTTAAAAGCGTGTTTGACTTTATTTATTTCATTTAGTATTTAAATATCGTCTAGATAAATATTGAAACACGAATATATTTTGCAACCTAGATTGGTTGATTGAAAAGTGGAAAACGTTGAGTTTTGTAAAAATGGGAAATGTCACATAAACGAAAAGGTCATGGCGAAATTTCTAAAAATGTATATACTTATTATTTTTAGATACAACTCCTATCGTCTTTGAAGGACGATAAATGGACTAAGTTATAATTTAAAGATGTTTTAAATTATAAAATTTCACAATAAACGATACAAACGAAATACAAATTTATAAAATGGGTTATTTTAAATAAATCCCGGCTAGAAAATCAAGTCATAACTTTGGTACGGACATTAGAAAACACAGGGTTTACTTAATTTGGTAACTTAAAACTACGATTCGATTATGCAAGAGACTTTATTTATTTAATAAATTGGCGATCATCCAAAACAGTCAAACCATTTGTTTTTAATTAATTACTCTCGCTTATTATATAATACTTTGCAAGGTATAATATACTTCAAATTATTCCTTTTTGCTTTCAGTCTTATTATATAATTCGTTGTATGAATTATATAATTGTTCATCTTTCAGGTATTATAATATGGAATATATTACATACTATGTTAATAATTCACCATAAGAAATTATATACATTTTGAATATTTTTACCGGAACCAACCACACAACCTAACTGCCACGCGAAACCTAAATCTTTTTAGCAAAGGTCTCGTTGATGAAATCATCCATCGGGCAACTAAATTCATTAATGCCTAAACTAGTAGATTTAACCGTTAGATAAACGTGCAACTTCTCGGTCAAGCCGTTTCGTCTCCTATTGTGTCGTGCATATCAGATCCTATCTGTCAATCTTCTTCCAACATCAAGGTGAGTTTTATACCCCAAGTTTTACTTGTTTTTACTTATATTTTTTAAGGTGAGACATGCTTGTTTACAATTCATTTACATGGACGATTAATACTTGTTTACAATTTCATTTTACATGGTGTTACGTACTATTTTACAAAAACATTTTACATGGTCGATTACATACATGTTTACATATTCATTTACATGGTTGATTACATATGTGTTTACATGAATGTTTACAAACTCGTTTACATACTCATTTACATATCTCATGATGAGATACATCACTAGTTTCACTTATGGATACTACAACTTGGATTTCATTCAAATGATTATGGATTAGCTTAAGTGGCATGAACTGTTAATTACTCGGAGGGTAAGCGCGAATGTTATAAAATAGATCTATTTGGGATTGACAATCCCCGTTCGGGTGACTAGCTATCATCGGGAACAAACGTTATACCATGTCGGATCATGATTGGTGGCGCCTGCGTGGCAACAATCACATACACATGAATATTTTTATTACTGCCCGGGTGTTCTTGGAGGGGACAACCTACGATGGGTACATTCTTATATGCTTGAATAAAGTGGCATACAAACAAGTCTACGTCACAGTTTCATGAACTTAGGTGTGTAACCATAATCACAAATGGTGACTATTGTATCAGATACAATGGCCATGCATACATTACAAACTTCTTGGCTTTAGACTCGATTTGTGCACTTTGGTTTTAGTAATCGAATGCTAGAGCAGACTGCTACCTATTCAATATCAACAATCTTAGAGTGAGATGTCAATAGATAACATATGTATCTTTGTGACAATTGAGACAAGTTTCTTTTGAGAGAAACTCGAATGACTAGGAAGGTTTGTGCATTGCATCACTGGGTCCATAATGTCTTTCTTCAATACCAACAATCATCTTTGTGATTTTGGTAGATTATGTATTGACCTGGTTTCTGCCTAAGTTGTGTGGAGGGCTGCTTTGTTTTCACCCTTTAACCATACATTTCTTTTTCATTCTTCAATCCATTTAATGCTTACCAAGACGTCATCACTAACACCTTGTTCTGATTGTTCCAGTGTTACCTCAACCTTAGTCGGCATTTTTCTCTTATTCTTATTCATCTCCAATCATACCTAAAGACTTCTAATTCTATCTATGGAATGTCCTTGGGTAGATACCTCCGGTTCTGGTTGGATCATAGGACTTATACCTAACCTTAACCACCTTATGACTTTATTGACGTCGTGAGATTAATTGGTTGTTGGGTATAGAGATCAAACCATAAAACCTTTGATACAGACATTTTGAAATACCCCTACACATGTGCACCTAGATTCAAAATTGTTTTGCACATGAAGGAAAGAGTTTCACTTAGAGTCTTAAAGATCACATTCTTCTATATCATATTTTAATCACATTTTCTCTCCTTATTTAAAATAATAAATCTTTTAGTATTTGAAATATCAATTGATTAAAATTTATGACATGAAAATTTTCATGGGGAGAAAAATTATACCATGATATTGCATGAATTCATTTTTCTGATAGCTCCCCTTCAACATAGTATGTGGGATATCACTAATTTTTAAAACTTGACGTTACAAGGAAAAAAATGATATGACCCCGCAAATATGTTGAAGACAGAGTGCGATTCCTTGGTGAACAATGCATATTATTAATTGACATTATAATTTCCACATTTTAATTTCACGAAATAATTTTGGATACATAAAATTGACATTTATGAGAAGTACCCAAAATACATTAAAAGGCTTTTGTTTTAAAAGCTCCCCCTCAGAAATTGATTCACTTTTTACGATGACATTGTTGAGCATTCTTTTTACCAATTGTACCACTTATAAACATTAAATATTGTACCAATTGTTAAATATATTAAGGAAGAGAGTGTTGAACACACAATTTTAACAAATACTACTTATGATGGAAAGATACCACAATTTATATTGTAAATTTGACATTGAAAGTTCCTTTTGAAAAATTATGTTCAACGGTTTTTAAAACACATGATAGAAGACTTCTCTTCTATTTTTAGAGTAAGCGCACTAAAACATACACTCTCCTATTACATTCGGGTCCGAGTTATGCACTAAAATGTACATAAGTCATAAAGTAAAATTTAGAAATGACATGTTTTGAAATATTTGAACTCTTGCTCGAACTTCATTTACACACCCGTGTCAATGTTAATCGACATTTCTAGGTACGTAAATGTTATCGATTCCAAGAGACATGTCGAGAAGATTATTTTTGGTATTTTTTAAAATAATCGAAATTTTTTTGAAATTTTCCTGATTTATATTTGTTTTCAAGATTTATATTTTGTATTATCTTTTTGTTGGTTTTATATTTTGTATTTTATTTTCAAAAAATTCTAATCAAATAAAGAGAAAAATAAAAATATTTTTCAAAATCGATGTTTGATAAATCAAGCATATTCGTTTGCTAAGAACCTCCAGTTCTTACTGGATCAAACCATTCTCATACCGATCGTACTGACGGAGATACTTAAACCTATCTTTCGGGTAAGGCCTTTAGTAAATATGTCACTAACTGGTATTCAGTTCCACCTAATAAGAATAATTCAATAATACCCTTTTCAACCTGTTCCTTTATGAAGTGATATCTGACATCAATGTGCTTGGTGCGGGAATGCTGGACTGGATTGCACGAGATGGCTATGGCTGCCTTTGAGTCACAATACATAGGTATTTTATCAAAGTGAAAGCCATAATCTGTGAGCTGAGTTCTCAACCATAGAACTTGAGCGCAACACGCAGATAAAGACATATACTCGGCTTCTGCAAAAGACATTAAAGTGCAGTCCTGCTTCTTTGACGACTAGCTGACTAGCTTATCACCACATAGAAATTGTATACCACCAGATGTGCTTTTACGTGTATCGAGACAGCCTGCATGATCTGAATCTGAAAAAGCAGTTAGATTAAAGCCGGTGTCCTTCGGATACCAGAGTCCCATGTTAATGGTATTCTTAAGGTACCGAAAGATCCGTTTAACCTCCTTGAGGTGTTTTTCAGTTGGCCTCGCTTGATAACGAGCACAATAACATGTTGCATGTACAATATCTGGTCTACTTGATGTTAAGTACATGAGTCCCCCGACCATGCTACAGTATTTCGTTTGGTCAACAGGAGTTCCACTCAAGTCAGCATCTAGGGGTTTTGTAGCCATTAGAGTACCAACGCTATCACATGAGGTCATACCATGCTTTTTAAGTATCTCATGAGCATACTTAGCTTGGTTTATAAAGATACCACGTGGGGATTTGTGGATCTGAATTCCTAAGAAGAATTTCAGCTCCCCCATCATAGACATTTCAAACTTGCCGTGCATTAGTTTTTCAAACCTTTTGGAATGTTTTGGGTTCGTAGAACCAAAAATAATGTCATAAACGTAAATTTACACAAGCAATATGTCCTCCCCTTTTTTAGTAATGAACAAAGTTGGATCAATAGAACCTTTTGAGAATCCTTTGGATACCAGGAAGTTGGAGAGTTCATCGTACCATGCCCTTGGAGCTTGCTTAAGTCCATATAAAGCCTTTTTGAGACGGTAGACTTTGTCAGGATGATGTGGGTCTACTAATCCGTCTGGCTGATTGACGTACACTTCTTCCTTCAGAGGACCGTTAAGAAAGGTTGTCTTGACGTCCATCTGGTATACTAGAAATGATTTGTGTGCAGCATACGCAACGAATAATCGGGCAGCTTCCAATCAAGCGACTGGGGAAAATCACTCTTCGAAGTCGAATCCTTCCTACTGACTGTATCCCTTAGCTACAAGACAAGCTTTGTTGCGAATTGTATTATTCTCCTCATCACGTTTGTTTTTCCAGAGCCACTTTATGTTAATGACATTTTTGCAGAGTGGTTTGTCGACTAATTCCCATACATCTAATCGATCAAACTGGTAAAGTTCTTCCTGCATCGCTTCAATCCATGCAGAATCAGCCATGACTTCTTTGATGTTCTTCGGTTCGGTTCGACTCACGGTGAGTGCGAACATATACATCTCGCCATCTGTTTCTAGCTAACGTCTTGTTCTAATTGATTGAGAAGGATTTCCAATGACATGTTTTAACGGATGATCTTTTGTCCAACGATGTTCTAAAGGATGTCGTTGATAGAATGTATGCATGTTTGACGAGTCAACATATCGAGAAGATGTCTCCCCTCGTTCTTGTACCGGTGTACTAAAGATGTTGATAAATTCGTCTTCTTCAACTTGTGCATATTCTTTATTGGTTTCTGCTTGAATAATATTCTCATTGGCAATGACAGTTGGTGCTTGACTTGTAGTTTCAGGTGTTATTTGAATGTTCAATGGAGGTGTATCTGCAACAACGGTTGTTGAAGTAGATGGAGTTGTATGTTGTTGTTGACGTTGATTAGGTGCATCAGCAGTAGTTACAGCAAAAGACTTTGACACAACTTGAGTAGTTCCATTAAGTAATTCATCGAACATCAGACTAAATAGCAAATCCAGCTCATTTGACGCTGTTACTGTCTCAGCTGAATGAGGAACATTTTCTTGACTTTGGGGACCGGGACTTAAACTGCCTTGTTCAAGTGCCATTGTCCGACATTGTAGAATGGGGTCAGAACTGACGTGATCTGATGCCATGTGAGGCAATTCATTAAAGTTGACATGGATGATTTCAACTATCACTCTTGTTCTCTTGTTATATACCATGTAAGCTCTTGACTGAGTAGAATACCCTACAAAGATACATGCATCACCTTTTTTCCTTCATTTTGTCAAAATTTTCACCATCTCTGGCGATGTAGCAAAGAGAGCCAAAAATGTGAAAGAACTTAACAGACGGTTTCCGACCATTGATGACGTGGTAAGGTATTTTCTCATGTTGAGGAATTACGAGTGAACAGTTCTGAATAAAACATGATGTTGGAATTGCTTCAGCCCAAAAGTACAGAGGAACTTAAGCGACGCTTAGCATTGTTCGAGCAGCCTTAACAAGAGTACGGTTCTGTCTTTCGACAACGCCGTTTTGTTTAGGTGTTTGAGTAGTTGACGTTTGGTGTTCAATCCCTTCTTGAGCAAAGTATGCATGAATAGTTTTATTCAAGAATTCTGTGCCTTTGTCAGTTCAAACTGTTCTTACTTGAGCATGAAGTCCTCTTTGAACAAGTTTCAGGAAATCGATGAGAACTTCTGGTGTTTCGACTTTGGATCTCAAGACGTGAGTCCAAGTATATCATGAATAATCATCAACAATTACCAACACATATTTCTTACCATTAAAGCTTTCTACCCTCATGGGACCACATAAGTCTATGTGTAGAATTGGTAAACATCTCTTTGAGCTTGGAGTAGTTTTTTCTTGAAAGACTTACGTTTTGTTTTCCCTAACTCACAAGAAGAACAAAGATGATCTTTGACGGATTTCAATTTGGGAAGGCCAGTCACAATATCATAATTCGAAAGTAAGTTGACGGTGTCTAAGTTTAGATGTGAAAGACGACTATGCCATAACCATGCTTGTGACGATGTAGCTTTAGCCATTAAGCAAATTGGATTGGGAGTAGATGCGTCTTGAAGAGTGATAGAATATAGATCTGTGCCACGAGAACCTGTAAGAATATCATTTCCCTTTAAATCACGAATATCACATGTAGACTTCTAAAAAGCAACTTCTAAATCTGCATCACAGAATTAACCAACAAAGAATAAATTGTGATTCAGCCCTTCCACGTAATAAACCCTCTTGATAGTTACTTTCCCTTGAACCAGATCTCCATAACCAAGAATTGGTGAAATTTGATCATTTCTAAACTTCACCGTACCCAGAAATTTCTCCACAAAATTACTTAGAAGCCTGAGATTTCCGGTTATGTGCTTTGAGCACCCAGAGTCGACGATGAATAGAATTATCTCTACGAGCTGAAAAAGAATTAGAAGACAATGGAGCATTAGACAGAGTGGAACACCTAGGAGCCATAGGTTCTAAAATATCAACAGTTCTAGATTCATTTCCTAAAGGTATACTAACATTTGTGTTGACATTTCCTATTGAGGACTTAGGTTTCCATTTTTATCCAGATGGTGTAAACTTAGGATACCACCAACTACATGTATTACTAACATGCTCATATAGCTTCCTAATAGTGCTTCTCGGTTTCTGGTTAGTGGATTCTGAAGCAACTATTCTCCTAAGGGGTGTTGCGACAGATTGGTTCACAGTTCATTTGGGTTCTCTAGTACTAATAGGCACAGTCATAGGCATTTTAGTCTTGGAATTCACGCCATTAATATAATGAAGAACACACATATCATGATTGTCATTCAACACATATTTTCCACAAGTAACACAAACATAAGTTTACATTCGAGGTCTTAGTATTCAAACTGTCATTACACGCAGTTACAAACATTTTATTATTAGAAAACATAAAATTCCTACGGTGGTCTTCTACTTGTTGTTTCTTCCCTTTACTATTGTTATGCATGACTCTATATTCCAATCGATTGCTCTTAAGATGTGGTCTGCTAACACTAGTAGTGGGAATTACTCTTGTAGAGAAAGACACGTGTTTGTTAGTTCTCCTAATGTCTTGAGGCAACTGTGGTGTTCTAGTTTGATTAGGCTTTGTGTGCACTTTATACATTCCTAGAGCAATCACATGTGTGTTCTTTAAAATTGACTTCACATTCTGAGGAAAAATCTGTGCAGTGACTGGTTTTGAAAAATCATTAGACACATTATTTGTGGTAACTGATTTTGACTTTGAAAAATCTGTCTTTGCAAGTGAATCTGAAAAAGTAGCCGGTTTACCTAAAACTGATTGTCTTTGACTTTTAAAAGCATTTGGTTGTCGAATAACCGATGGGTTTTCAAACTTAGTTTCCACGGATTTTCCTTTCATTTTTTCAATGAGTTTCTTCAACTCACTTATTGCAATTCCTTTGTCTTGTAATTGAGCTTTCAAGTCTTGAATTTCAAAATATTGTTCACGTTCTTTTAGAAATACTTTCGACTGATTTTCTTTGAAAGCTTTGTAATTTTTTATTTGTTCTTGACATTGTTGTAAAGCTAGTTCAAGATTGATAGCATGTTGTTGAAGTGCTTCAAAACTCTTTGACTTTGTATTACTTTTTGAAATCTCTTTTTCAAGATGTTCACATTTGACAACGTGTCCACATAATTACATTGTAAATCAGTGAATTCATCGAGAGTAGTATACACACCAAGTATAGCATTCATGTGATCAGCATAATAATATTCCCTGAAAAGTCGGTCGATTTCATTCAAAAACTGTGTTTTTTGAGTTTCCAGTTGAGATTTGAGAGAGTCTACTTCATGTTCAAGAGAATTAAAGTATCTCAAATCAACAACCATTTCCTCTTTCAAACACAAGTGAAATTTTTCTAAATCAGCATTGATTCTTCGAATTTGGGGACAAAAATTTCCTTCGATTGTATTTTGAATGAATGGATCTATGTGACCAAAATATCTTCTTTTTGCCGATGTTTGTTGTGAACGTTCCAACTGCCATCATAAAACCGGTGTCAACACTACTTTTTAATTTTGAAAAAGTTCTTTAGAGGTTTAATTTTTGATCCCACAGAATGGATTTATCCATTGTTTTTCTAACAAAGTTGTTTGTTCTATTAAAAGTCTTTTTGAATTTTTCATTCTTGACAGGTCGTATGACTTCTTTTTGACCTTTCTGAAAAAATATCTTCTGTCCAGACGACTTTTTCACGTTGTGGAAAGAACAAATCTTAAAGATTATTCAGTTTTATAATCAAACTGGTCTGATTAAATCACTTTAATTTGATCAACTTTCTAGTGCAAGACGAATGCATTTCGTCAGATTCAGGATCGTTGACATTAAAGCCAAGATTATCATCTATAGCAACCTATAATCATATAGATGGGATTCTCTCTTTGAGCTTTCTTGATGAACTCAAGTTTTACAAAAATTGTTTTACAATTACGATTAAACATATTCATTGTTTGAACTAATTGACCGGTTTTATATACAATATCATCCAAAACCTTGATTTTATTTTCCAAAGCAATGACTTTTTCAAGTTCCTTGTCTTCACGAGTTTTGTGAAACTTTTTCGGAGTCTCTTTTTCTTGTGACATTATGGAGATGGTTTCTTGATGTGCAAAAAGCTCCTTTTTTATTTCTGAAATCGTTTGATTTAAATCATTTATCTTTCGAGTATATTCATTAAATGACTTTTGAGATTCCATTTTGTATGGCACTAAATCTCCTTTAGCTTTTGTACAATTAATTTCCACCTTTGACGCATAATTCACATCATGATATCTATCAAGTTCAGCTTGGAACTTCTTAAGGTCTTTGAATATCAACAGAGGAACTTAAGCGACGCTTAGCATTCCCCGACCTCCAAAGATAGTGGATCTTTGATCATCAACAATAACATTTATGAAATCATCAATTATCAGCATAACACGTACACAACAAATACAATTATCACCCATGAACACATATCAGCTGATAACCCTCCAAATATACATAAAATATCCCTCGTAAATATGTAATATATGTGTAAATACATTAAATAACGCATGTTTAGATACTTATTTGTATAATAAATGTTTCAGGATCAAAGATGACGAAAAGGACTTAAAACGCAAAGAAATATCAGTTAAGAGTGCTAACGAGCGTTAAGGATGGATCTAGAAGAGGAATTAATGATGCATTCAATGAAAAGGAGCCAAGTGCGGTGCACTTCTGCCTACAGTAACTCCAAATCATTATGATGAGCATTGAATCATGGCTTTTTACTTGTCTATTTCTCCCAACTGATACACCACCATTGGCTATCAAAGGAGGACGAATTTGGGAGTTTTAGACACACTCATTCATAAAAAACAATCATCAAACAAAGAAATATCTATAGTTATAGTTTATAAGTTTTTGGAGATTTGGAGTGAACTTCTTCATAGTTCATCCATTTCTAGAGTTTAGTTCATACAAGGAAGTGTTAGTAAGATTGTATTTCAAAGCTATAAACTTTTGTGACAGAATCGTTGATAGTTTTCTGGGTTACTTTGAACAAGGTTTTTAACCCGCGTTTCGCTGCAGAGCGCGGGTTTAAGTCTATAAAGACAAAAGCAAAGCTAACAGTTAGTACACACGGTTGCGGAATCTACGGATTGAACTATTTACATGTCGCAGAGCGCGAGAGACTAACTCGAAACGGACCGATTACGTTAAGGACAATTTCTATAAATTGTTGATGAAGAAGTATTAGACTCAGGTGTATAGAAATAAATAATAAACAATAGACGGCCTTTAAATAAACTCAGATCCACATCTGTTCGTTCACATGTGCTTTTTATATTACACAACTGACCATATATGTGTGCATCTCATACACCGCTGTCATTGTAATGCACCAATTCTTCTCCACAATATGACCTACCTCCAGCCCAAAATGCTATGCTGATCTCCCTTTGTAATCACCCAGCCTGCAATTTAAAAAGTAAATTTCATTATAAAGAATCATTGTTACGTAATACGACACTCAATTGATTAAAAAATAAAGTCCACCTCAAGTAGCATCTGTATCGTACTGTCATAAACTTCAATGCAAGTAGAAGAATCTTATTGTGGCGATTCTTGATGTTTGAACTTATTTTTTATTTCTAGTTATCCCATATCATTTATCAATAATTACTATAACGCGCACTGCCATTGTGCTCTCTGAGTTCAGCCAGATCAGCAAATATTAGATATTCATTTAGTCTTTACTTCCCTAAACTACAATCCAACTACTAATAAATGGTTCAGGATCCCAAAGCTTAGTGCAAGTCCTCTTTTTAACAATTTATACACTATAACTAAAAGGATGTCTTTCAAATATAATGTTTATATGATATGGACTAACAATAAGACACTATTTAAAACCAAATATGTGATGTGTAGTGGAGTTGTACCTGTTGGATACTCACTAAAACAATATTCATCTTCTTAGTTCCACCAAATAGATTGGGCGTCACCAGCGCAATCAAAGTGTCTAAGTGCTTCTTCGTTTAGTGAACCCAGAATCCAGCCTTTGAGAAGGATTCGTTCAACTCCTCCAAGTTTATATTACTACTGCAACACACGCAAAACAAAAAAAAAGTTTCGTTTTTCAACATAACGTATAAATAGCTGTAATGCAACAAATCAGAAACATCCCAGAGCTTGACTTTTAACGCCGCTTACCCTCGCTTTTTGAGGTCATTTTCTGTTGTCAATCATAGCATAAGGTTATAACTAATACCTTTTTGAGCACTTGACATCTATTATTCTTCTCTCGGCGACAACCACTCGCTTATCCCTCTCTTTATCTTGTGCTTGTTTTAGTTTTCCTGCAATTACAAAAAAAATGAACATGATGTAATATGTGGAATATAGAATGATAAGCTCAGATATTGTTGGATAGTGATACGAAAGCCAATATATATTATTGATAACCCACAATAAGTGCATTATAATGACATTAAAATACGCGGTTACAGATAAAAAGATGGTTAACATCAAGTGTTCTCAAGAGTCGAATAGATCATATCATTTAATGAAATGCAGTCTTTCTCTGAGGATTTCATATTTGTTTTCATGTTAAACAAGCCAAAGTACCCGCGCGTTGCTGCGGGGCGGGTTGTTTTTTATTGGTGTGCTTAGGCATAAAAACTCGCGCGTTGCGACGGGGTTTCGGCCTCATGTTTAATAGTTTGTTTTTTTATATGGGCTTATGTGTTGGGCCTCATGTAGCGGATATTTTTTTATCTGAATAAATCAGTACTTTTGTAATTTTTATTTTTATTTTGTGCCTAGTATTTTTTTATTGCGTATTTATTAAAAAAAAATAATTTGGCCGGCCCAAACTGGGAGCCCAATGGGCCGGTACTGTAGCGTACTGTAGCATCATGGGGGAAAACGACGTCGTAATACTTTTACTTTATAAAATTTTGGACACCAAAATAGGTCCTACAAATTTAATTACGATATAATACATGAGAAATTGTTCATATAATAAAAAGTGGTTTTTTACAGGTCACTATCTCCAATGTGTATATATTATACTTTTTTGTTTAATAGTTTGTTTTTTATATTGGCTTATGTATTGGGCCTCATGACGCGGGTATTTTTTTTATCTGAATAAATCTGTTCTTTTGTAAAAAAAAATTCCTATGTTGTGCGGAGCAATTTTTTTATTGTTTTGTGCGGGTTTATTTTTTCGGTCTCATGTTTAATAGTTGTTTTTTTATATGGGCTTATGTGTTGGGCCTCATGTAGCGGATATTTTTTTATCTGAATAAATCAGTACTTTTGTAATTTTTATTTTTATTTTGTGCCTAGTATTTTTTTTATTGCGTATTTATTAAAAAAAAAAAAATTGGGCCGACCCAAACTGGGAGCCCAATGGGCCGGTACTGTAGCGTACTGTAGCATCATGGGGGAAAACGACGTCGTAATACTTTTACTTTAAGTATATGTATAATAGCTCTACTAAAGAATTTAGTACTGAAACATTATTATAATAGCATTATTCCATGTGGTGTTTGTTGTTAATTAACTAATTTGTCCATTGCGACTTTTTTTACATATTAACTTTATCCTGCTTTCATCCAGCATGCAACAACCTTCTGTTGCTTTTCACAATACAAAGCACTAAACCTGCCTATGTAGCACATACAAAACATGATAGCTGAATACTTACAAATTTTAAATTTAGTGTCAATTTACGATTGAGTTAGACATGTCTTTAATACTTCATAATACTTTCAAATAGCACTTTAATCCGTAAATGGTAGTTAACGTTTCTCAATATAGCTTAAACTGTTATTCAAGATGTCTTGGTTAGAAAAGTCCTAAATACTTGTATATACATATAGTAAAGATTCTGGAGTCTAACCTTGTTCTAAATAGCATAAAGATGCTTTTAAGCCCAAGACTGGACAACAACCACTTTTAATAAGCAGTCTAGACACAGATGTAAATCACGCCAAATTTAAAAGAAAACATGATTGGATCGTTATCATAATCCAACCAAAAAAAATCTACTTACATAGGTGGAAGAGCTCTGGTAATATGAAGTCCTAAGTGAGTCATCATAGGAACCTACAGCTCACATGTCCACTCAATGCAGTCCATCATTCAGTTCTCTCTATCTCTTCTTGCCCTTTCTCCTCTAGGTTGTGGTAGTAGTGGTGGTGTGGGCTGGTACACGCGGAATAGCTCTCTTCTGAATTTGTGGCTCTTGTCAGGGTGGAGCCGTGGGCAAATATGGTCCTGGCACCACACATCAAGATAATTCACAAAATGAGACATTCAGTCAACAGGAAAACGCTAACATGAATAGGAGTCAATCTTACCTCAAACGATTCCGCGTTATAAAAACCCTTTGCAATGCACTTAGCCCTTACGAATAAGACTATCAACACCACTTAAAAGCTGGTAAAAACATAATACAAAGCTGTTAAAAGCAAGAAAAAACACACAGAGATTAGTTATCACACGTGCAATAGTAACCGTATGCTGGATCTAAAGTAAGTATTAACTATTAATCTTTCACTCCAAGAACTACTGTTGCAATTACTCACTCTCATGTTTGTCCACAAATAGCGTTAGTTCTTGATTCCAACTATTCAGGTTCCAACTTGGCTACATCAGAAAAACGTCTAAACGTGCGAGAGTGAAAAAACTCTCGTTCCAATGTCCTAAAGTCCATGTTATAAATTTAGAATACAAATCCCAATGTCGTCCTATCTATAGTACAAATGTGACAAAACATCGCAAACGTAAAAACTTTTTCACTTGTTTATTTTAGTTTCACTCTACTGCATTTTCACACCCTTTTTACCGCATTTCAACATTTCCATACTTCTACTTCTATCCATTTATCTCCCTTAATTCCAACTTAAAAATGTTTATTATCACAATCATACAACACCAAAGAATAAAACACTAAGCCTATATAAAATCAACATATCTGACCCTTAAATCAAATTGAGCACTGCACGCCCACCACAACAACCCCCCTTTACTACAAAAACTACGCCTCAACCTCGTTTATATCAGATACAATTCAAATTCATTTAACCAACATCCTTAATATCTTTATCAAGGTATTTGTTTAAGCTTATTTAGCGTATCGGCTTATTGAGCTTTTGAAAAGCTAATAAGCTCACAATTTTAGGCTTATGAGCTTATCTCGATTATAGGTTATCAAAGTTCCAAATCAAACGAATATAGCCTCATAAGCCCAAAAATGTAAGCTTATTACATTTCAAAGTTATATAAGCTATAAGTTGGCCAAATAAGGTTAAACAAACACCCCTTATGTAGATTGAATATCAACTACCACATTAACAGTTCCTATTATGCCCGGAAAAAGAAATAAGCCAACTGCTAATGAATTCTTGAGCAAGACCAAATGAAAACAGAAGTTATTACCTACCGTTTTCAATAAAAAGGATAAAATCGTTCCACTTTAACCATTAACCTTCTTCTTCCCCCTCCTCCACCACCACCGCAGCCGCAACTACAAAAAAACCCAATTAACAATTAAAACACATCATACAATTAAAAAAAAGTAAGCTTATGAGTATTACCCTAATTAAATAATGTAATATTGTAAAAATGGCACATGACTGTCACAGTTTCTCCGGTATTGACGATATTTCATTCAGATTGCTTTCTTCTATTTTTTATGTCGGTGATGCGAACGAATGTTCCATTGATACACGCAAGAACGCTCGGAGCAATGACTTCTGGAAGAATTTTAAAACACAAACATCAAACAACAAAAATATCTTGACCTGCGTTAACCAAACAAAAAAATAACAATTAGCAATCAATATATCTTACACACCACATTAAATTTTTTTGATCTTTTATAAAAAAGTTGAAAGGGTATTAATTTAATGTCAAATAATTAAGCATGAATTAATCTCTGATCATAAAATAATTAAGCCCCAATTCATTAAAAAGTTAAAAAAAAAAGATATAATCAGACTTACATCAATTCAGAAGATAGAGGCACACATAAGCATAGGATGTAAGGGATGGATTTTTTCTTCCTCGTTCTGCTTATGTATCTACTCGCATTCTCATTTCTTATCTGATGATGTTAATCAATGTTTGCATATAAATTTGTCTAGCATACTTGAAAAGGGTTTCAGCGATTCTTTCAGGCTTAAGAAACACAAACTTTCTCTTAGTCCTTTAACTTTAGTCTACTCAACGTTTACTTCACTTTTCAAGATACAAAAAATTACAACACGGAAATCATTCTAATTTAATGGCCGTCCTACATTCTATTATCAGCCAAAACTTATTTTTCCTACTTAAATATACTAAATAGCCGAAACTTAACTACAACTTCAAGTAATATCTCATTTATCTAAAAATGAAATGTAAACAAAAACAAATCAATCTGTTATCTTTATACCATTTCATGATCATCACATATCACATTTTAATCTAAAAACTTGAAGTTCAACTGTATGGCAAAATGCCTCAAACAAACCAATCAATAAAGATTCAATCTTTTCAGCTAATTATCATATAATCAAAAGAATCCTAAATGTGTTTCACCCCACATGAATAAAAATTCAAACTTTAAAAACTTATGATCAAGAAACATATATTCTCGTTTAAAAGTGAAAGTGAACAAACTAAAGCTAGCCATCATCAAAAGCAAGAACAAAACCCTAGATATAAAATGGTGTTTAAATATATAGTTAAATTGGAATTAGGAAGAGGATTTGGTTAATTACCTGTGACCAAGCAGCATCCATTAGATGATATCAAGAAAAAAAATTCTGAGATGCATTTCTAGAGAGAGTTTGATAGTTGAATGTGGTGGATGGATCTGTGTATGTGTGTTTTATGTGTTAGAGATGGATCTGAGTTTTGAGAGAGAAAGAGACACGTATTTAGGGTACGTGGCTTGTTGTATAAGGACGGAGGAATTTTTCGCATTAACTGCATTTAAGGCATCTTGGGGGTTGCCTCGGGGCAACGATCTTGATGGTTAAATATAAGGTATAATAAAGGAGATTTTTTCTTAGCAATTCGTGTGAAATTCACTAGCTTTTGCTTTACAAGTTGGTATAATCTTGTTACTCTTCTTAATCATTATGTTTTCTGAGTTTGTTATCATCATTATATGTTTCTTTGATCTTAATATGAAGTAGTACTATCGTGTTAATTTGGGATTCATGAGAGAAATGTGGATTAAACTTGGATAACTAATGATTTTTGGTAAATAGTTAATATGAACTTGATATTTATATATATATAGAGTTAGGATCAAATAAGAAGTTTTCTTAAAATAAAAAGGATAAGAAGTAACTATAACCGCATATTCGAGATGCAACAACTTAAATTAGATGCATCTCTATAATCTTAAATTCATTATAATGCATCATAATGTGTTTTCTAGCTTTTAATCAGATGCATAAACGTATATTAGATGCATTTCATGATTTCTCTTGTTTTTTGTTCCTCTACATGTGTTGAAATTATCAAAATTAATTTGCACCATCTACACATCAAATTAACTTTCGAAACTCAAAATGGTGCATCTAAATGAATAGAAATGCATATAATGCAAGTCGTTGCATCTCAAATGTTTGGTTCTAGTCACTTCTCACCACTTCTTATTTTAATTTACTTCTCACTGGATCCCTACT
>BQNB010100713.1:754-24639 GCA_026074375.1 Tanacetum coccineum
TTGACGTATGTTTTGCCTTTAATTTTCTAGTTTTCTTTGAAAATTATGCCAATTTTAAAATTTTTGACAATTTTTTCTTAAATAAACTAGAATTAATCTTTGTCGAATGCACATTACCATTTATTACTATTTGGTGAGATTTAAGCCTAATATTCCATTTTCATCATATTACTTAAAAATCCACCAAAATATTGAGTATGCCGGTAGTATTGTAGACTTTAGAACTTGGCATGTATGTAACACCCCCAAAATGGATCGCTTCAAAATATAGGTCTGAGGATGGTACATCATAGATCAATAACACAAGATAATATAAGAATGACCAAAAAGTCATTTAAAACTGATACATTGGATTTAGCAAAGTGTTTGATACAAAAGCCCGAAGCTTTACTTGTTCAAAATACAAAATACAAGATTCTAGTTCATAACAATTTATCCCAAAATGAAATGCAACCAAATCTTTAGCATGTGACATCCAAAATATATAAGCACCAATGTATCCCTTGCATCTCGTGCCTTATTAACCTCCTGAAAAACATTGCTTTAAAACGTCAACATAATGTTGAGTGAATTCATGAAAGTTTTAATGTTAATTATGTAGGACCTGCAAGATTTCCCCATGATTAATGCAACAGATCAAACATCAAAAATGTAATTAACGTGTTTCCTAAGCTCATGACACTGAAGCTCGACATTATGTAATGACTAATATAAATTGGCTAACATTGCCCGGAGATGATTTCCAACCCACAATATCCTATCCTATTCCGAGTCATCGGTATATGTTCGTTTATCCAGTGATAGCTAATCACCCGAACGGGGATGTCAATCCCAAATAGATCTATTTATAACATTTGCGCACATAACAGTAACTGGCAGTTCATGATTATGGGCTCAGATGGGTTATCGCTACTTAGGCAAACACGTAATCAAGTAAAATGTACACTTGCGTCCAATTTGTAAAACATGCATATGTTTCTCACCCCAAAACTTGTAAATCATTATAAATGTAAAACGTGGGGCTATGAACTCACCTCGAGTGAATTGAACAATCAACAATGTATATCACAACAGATAATGTGTCACGATAATGACCGAATGCAACGGTTGGGCAAAGTGTTTGATACAAAAGCCCGAAGCTTTACTTGTTCAAAATACAAAATACAAGATTCTAGTTCATAACAATTTATCCCAAAATGAAATGCAACCAAATCTTTAGCATGTGACATCCAAAATATATAAGCACCAATGTATCCCTTGCATCTCGTGCCTTATTAACCTCCTGAAAAACATTGCTTTAAAACGTCAACATAATATTAAGTGAATTCATAGGTTTGTAAATGTATAATGTAGGACCGCAAGATTTCCCCATGATAATGCAACAGATGCAAACATCATAAAATGTAATTACGTTTTCCTAAGCTCATGACACTGAAGCTCGACATGTATGAAATGCAATATAAATTGCTAACATTGCCCGTGATGATGTTCTAACCCACAACATCCTATGTCCGACATGGTATATGTTCGTTTGTCCAGTAATAGCTAATCACCCGAACGGGGATGTCAATCCCAAATAGATCTATTTATAACATTCGCGCTCACAACAGTAACTGACAGTTCATGATTATGGGCTCAGATGGGTTATCGCTACTTAGGCAAACACGTAATCAAGTAAAATGTACACTTGCGTCCAATTTGTAAAACATGCATATGTTTCTCACCCCAAAACTTGTAAATCATTATAAATGTAAAACGTGGGGCTATGAACTCACCTCGAGTGAATTGAACAATCAACAATGTATATCACAACAGATAATGCGTCACGATAATGACCGAATGCAACCTAATCAAGTATAGGCCGAATAAGTACTAAGCACTTTGAATAACTACTACCATATATAATTCTATATAGCTACATCACCATCTAATTGCGTTTGTGAAATCGTATTTATAAAGTAAAAACGTTTATAAATATCTCTTTAGTGAAAACGACGTAACTTTATCGTTTTAAGCCCGTTTCTTACGTTTCTTATGTCCACGCTTTCGTATTAAGACGAGTTATCAAAATATTACATTTCCATATTTTTAGTCCCCTGGTGAACAGTGGTTTTTACTGTTCATGACAGTTTATAAATTTATTTTTATAAATTTAGTTATCGTAAAACCCGTAAATATCGTATTTTATTCGTTTTAACTCCGTTTTTAGTGATTCTTTCGAGTACGTCTTCGTAATTAAAAGTTTTATCAAATTAATGATGTTTTCAAAATGTTCATGTCTGAGATGAACAATAACTTTTATAAAAATAGTTTTATAAAAGTATTTATTGTCGTAAACTTGCGTAATTCATAACTCCTTCGTTATTAATCATAAAATTATGATTCTTATTGTTTTGAAATCCTAAAATTATGTACTAACTGATAATATATGTTTACATTTTCATTAGATGTGAATAGTAATTGGTTTTTATAAAATTTCTTTTATAAACGCGTTTAATTAACGTATAACTTAAAATTAGCGTATCTCCTTCGTTATAAATCGGTTTTTCGAGTTCTCTACATGCCCACGATCCTTGTGACATGTAGTATTTTATAAAATCATAAAATATATATGTTAAATTCGAATTTCAAACAGCCCACTTTGTCCATTTTGTTAAAATGTGTTTAAAAGTTGTTTTTATAACTTTTTAGTTTCACCACTTTGTTACAAGTCCATTACAACCTTCAATATCATATGTCTTACATCCTTAGGGTCTCTAGTCCATGATTAGTCCATATATTGTCCAAGAATCACAAGATCCATAAGTTTACATACTCATTTGTCCATAACTTTATATAAGTATACTTTTTAAGTAACTTGTTTATATATAAACCACACATGTACAATACTTATACATCCATTATAACATGATATTAACATTCATATATCATATGTAAAAGTTTACCAAACCATAAACAAGTGTAAAAATCCATTTTTACAAGTAAATAAGTCCTTAGATGGTGATTAACTACATAAACATCATATATGCATAAAATCACAAATGTAAAGAGATTAAGGTTTTTAGGTAACCTTAATATGAAGTATGGTGATGAACAACAAGATCTAAACCCTTGTTTAGCAAACAAACCCTAGCTTCCAAGACCTTGAAAACCCTAATTTCAAGTAAACCCTAATCTTGAACTTTCTTGCTTTAACACTTGTAAACCTTAAAGCAAACCTTCTAAACACCTTAGGTTATCTTAGATATGATGTAGGAACACTTGGAAATGTGGTAAATAAAATTTGTATGGATGGTTTATGGTTGGAGTTTTTGGCCGTGGCCTATAGAGAAGGAAATGGGAGAGTTTTGTGTTGTTTACACCTTAGGAATGAGAGTGTGTGTGTTCTATCTTCTAGTTTAGGCATTATATACCCTAAGACTTATTCAAGGGACACAAGGAGGAATTCTAGGGATAGTTGGTCAAGAATACATGAAAGTCTTGTAAAAATATCTAATGGTTCCCTAGAATAGAAGTTATCCCATGAATTCTAGGAAGTGTGATTGAATTTAGATATTATACTTGTATGTTTCCTCCCATATCCGGTTATATATGTATATAGGTGATGATATTTTGTAAATTTTGAGTATTGGGTATAATTGTGGGTATTTGTTGAAGCGTAGAAAAGTTTTGGTGGTTCCGGGAATGCCTAAACGTATTTTATCGCGAAACGTAATCACTTTACGTAACCAATAAAAATAAAATGAACAAAGTTAATAATTATACTCAAAATAATTACTTAACACTTGCTTGATGTAAACATTTAATTGTTTGATGCCCGTTTACATTGAACGATAATTTTTAGCTTACGCGATTTAACTTAACGATTACGATTTAAAAGCAAACGCGTACAATACTAAAAATAAATAGTGAATATATTGACGTCGTAAATGACCCTAAAACACAGGGTGTTATAGTATCCCCTAGTTAAATGAGCCTTGTCCTCAAGGCTTAAGACGCGGCACTTGACGACGGTGCAGTCTTTGCGAATAGATGTGGATATTTCTTTCGGAATTGATCCTCGCGTTCCCATGTAAACTCAGGGCCTCGCCTAGAGTTCCATCAAACCTTATGTTGGGAATTATATTTGAGTTGATAAGACAAAACATATGAAAGATGAAGGACTTAAAAGACAAAGGAGGAATTCTTCAAAAGATGGAAGATTACAGAAGATTTCCTAGAAGATAATTATAAAAGTTAGGAAGATTTGTTTATTTCCTAATACTTATCCTTTGTAAACCTAATATCTCTAGTATATAAAGAGATATAGGTCGTATGGTTTTCTGTGTGTCAAGATGTAAAACACAGAAAAGTGCGTGTGTGTCTAGGCGTCAAGTCCTCTAAGTGGACGCCTAGAATTTGTGTGTTTCAGCCTTAAGGATCTTTGATTCCTTGTTATAGTTTAGATAACACGTTCTAGAATTGATCATCTAGAATTGGGGCTATTAGGAACGTTTGGTTATTAATGAAGAAACACCTTGTTGAATATCATTGTTCTTATGTTAATTCCGCTATACATATTCTATGTTCAATGTTATTGTTAATCCTAGATATAATCTAAACAATCTGAGCTTACAACTATTATTTAATCTTCACAATTGGTATCAGAGCCTTGTGGCTCTTGATATCTAGGATCTACAAGGTTTTTGAAGTCGTGTTCTTGATGAAAAAGAAGTAACGAATCTCTGTTTGGTGTATTGGTGATTTTGGTGGAGTTAGGGTTTTTGCGACACTTTAAAGTGTCGTCTTTATACTTAAAAAAAAGACGACTATTATTATTTGGTGTTCGTGCTTTATGACTTGCGATTGCTATGAAGAATGATTCATACTGTTGTTCAATCAATAAGTATGTTTCTGCTGCCATGGTTCGTGTATTAATACTGCTTGAATATATGAGTTAGTACTGCTATCATTTGGTTAATACTGCTTATAGTTTCAAGTTAATACTGCTATTACTACTGTTGACATTAATTAGGTTTATGATGCTCTAATAGAAACTTACTACTGCTTGTTTTGTTGTTACTACTGCCATTAAAGTTAGTGCTGCTCGAATATTTTTAATGCTGCCAGGTTAAGGGTTAAAACTGTCAAGGGTTTGGTTTGTAATGTTTATTGACAAAGGTTCGAGCATGTTAATGCTGTTTTCTAGGTCTGGTGGTGTTCGAGTTAAAACAGAAGGCTATGGGATATGGATGCGAGTATTATGGAAGTTTGGTTAATACTACTCATTGATTTGATAAAGGGTTAGTACTGCTATGATTAGCAGTTAATACTGTCAAGTGTATATTTGATCATCCTTGGACAGTTTATACTGCTAGTGTATTTGGTTATTAGTACTGCTCTATGTTTTTTTAGTACTGCTAGCATTGGATTCACATGAAATTTACTACTGCTAGCTTTGTGTTAATACTGCTAGTAGTAATTCGAGGTGTTAATGATGCTCGGGCACAAAGGGTTTGTTCATAAGATCAAGTATTGGATGTTAGTACTGCTAGCATATAGTAGTTAATACTGCTAGGCTTCTTTTGAAATTAATACTACTTGAATGGTTTATACTGCTAGAGCTGATCGATATCAGACAACAAAGAAGTTAGTATTGCCAGCTTTGATAGACATCGGATGACACACACATGAGGGATATTGGACAAAACAGAAACACAAGTTTGTTTTTGGTGTTTACTGTTTGGATTTTGGTTATGATTTTAAATGTTCTTAAAAGTTTAAAGGCTCGTATTTTATTGGTTTAATTGGTTACGAAGAAGATTATTTATCACCTATTTGAAGTTGAAGTGGAGTTTTTCGGATGCGTGTTCTTATCATATCTTAAAGTGGGTGTTACACTTTGAAGATAACTTGTTCGTGCTTAGAAACGATGTGACGAAGACTTGACAAATCTAGCAAAGGTGTGTGATCTAACTTATGGTGCTCAATGCTCACATTTGCTATCACTTTGGTCTGGTGTCTCATAGAAGATGAGGATAATTGTCAAGAGGTTGCGATCTACTTATATTTCATAGATTTATTTATAAGTTTAGAGTCACGTGGATAGTACAAGATATAAGACATAAGTTTGGGTTATTCTACTTCTACATCAAGTTTGTTATACTTAGTTTTCTTCATCAGTAATCATTACATAGAGCTTACAGAATTGAAGATTCAAGAAATGGTTAACATATGGGTTTCAGGGGAAGCTTATTGTTAAAATGTTTAACCATTTACATGTACCACATGAGGTGAAGGTTTTTACTACTGTAAGTCATTGTTACTACTGCTAGTTTAAGTTTCTACTGCTCAAGTTCATTTATCTTAAGGCGCGTCATGGAGGGTAATTTGAGTTGTTGGAAGGCTGGATTAGAAGTGTGATAGTGGTTTGTGGTTGTTGAAATCAAAGTTGCATATTTTAGTCCCCTATTTGATTATGACAAAAATGGGAAGAAGATTTACAAAGAAGATGTGCAACTTACAGATCCTTGGTGGAATCTGCACAACTTCTGCTTTAATAACTGGAAGGCGGCTTCCTGCTTGTCTCCCCAATCGAACTTAACTCCTTTCTGAGTAAGCTTGGTCATCGACTTGGCAATCTTCGAAAATCCTTTGATGAATCTTCGGTAATACCCAGCGAGACCTAAGAATTGGCGAATCTCCGTTGGTGTCTTAGGGGATTCCCAATCCTTTATGGATTCGATTTTGGAGGGGTCCACATGAATGCCTTGACTATCAATCACGTGGCCGAGAAATTAATGCAGGCCCAAGTATTGAAGAACGGGCCATTTTATTTCTGGAAGCCCAAGATCGTGTGAAGAAAGGCCCTTTATTCAAAAGGTCATAACTTGGGCTCAGATGATCCGTTTCAGGCCCAAGACCAGCCGTTTCAAAGCTTGGAACGAGGAGAATGTCGTGGTAACAAAACGTAGTTGGGTTACGGAAGTTTTAAGCCTTGAATCATTGTATTTTAGGAGTTATTTACATTTTTGTGTTTTTTTGAGAATTTTGAACTTTTGTTTTTTGGCATAACTTTCGGCCCGTTTGTCTTTTAGGGCCCGTTTCAGTTTCATTTTCCTATTTAACTATTGTACTATGCATCTGGCTATTCAATTCCAAAATATATGAAAAGTTTATTTTTGGCAGTTTTGTCAAGAATTTTGCCTAACTATCGGTATTCCTCTCGAATCAACGATAATTAGAAGATTGAATCTGGTATTCGTTTGAATTAACAGATCCAATTTTTCTTATCTTGTTTTTTCCACTACATCAGAAATTGTACCTTAGGAATCCAAAATTCACATTTAGAGAACTTAGCATACAACTTCTCTTTCTTAAGCAATTCCAAAAAGGATAGAATGCAACTTACTGAATTGATGGC
The DNA here is from genome assembly GCA_026074375.1 of Tanacetum coccineum. Lineage (NCBI taxonomy): Eukaryota > Viridiplantae > Streptophyta > Magnoliopsida > Asterales > Asteraceae > Tanacetum > Tanacetum coccineum. The sequence continues at coordinate 8,157 of BQNB010100713.1, forward strand.
TCTTTGTACCCAATAACAATCAAGAGTTCTTACTTTGGAGACTACAAAATCTAATCAAGCTTTAGAGATTGAGAACTTGAAAAGAAGAGTAAAGAGTTTAGAAAAGAGAAGGAAGTCAAGAACACCAGGGTTCAAGAGATTAAGGAAGGTTGGTTCAGCTAGCAGGGTAGAATCCTCTAATGATGTTAGTTTGGGTGCTCAGGAGGATGCATCCAAACAGGGGAGGAAAATTGATGATCTTGATGCTGATGCTGAAGTAACTTTGGTGGATGAGACTCAAAAGTTAATGATGAAAACCTGATGTTTGATACAGGTGTGTTAAGACAGAAAAGAAGTTGCTGAAAAGAAGTTAGTGTTGCTGATCTAGTTACAATGCTGGTGAAGTTGTTACTCCAAGCTAATATTTGAATTACTACTGCCAATGCTCCAACAACAACTATTGATGAGTTGACTCTGGCTCAGACTCTAATAGAAATTAAAGCACCTAAACCCAAAGCTGTTACATCTGCTTCCTACAGACAACTACAACTATAAGACCTAATGCTAAGGGGTTTTGTAGTTTAAGAGCCAAGTAAATTTAAAAACATCATCATCACCTTTTACAAGCATCACAACATCCACGATCTAACGACCCACGTCAAGGCATAAACAGGAATGAGCCAAAAAACCTTTGAATGAAGAAAGATCAAATTGCAATAGAGAAGAAGAAGCTAGAAATCTTGAAGTAACTCAAGCTGAATTGGAAGAAGCAGAGAGAAATAAGAAGACTAAAGAAGAAAAATCCAACATAGCTTTACTTGAATCATGGAGCAAACACACAAGCTATGAAGGACATGCCAGACTTTCAATTTGCACAACAAATGCAAACGTAAGAACACAGAACATTGAGTCTTAAGAAAAGTCAAAATTGATGTATAAACTCTTGGAGAAGAGATGAAACACTTTAGCCGCATTAAGACTCAAGAGAAAAGGAGCAATCCACCAAACTAAGGCACAAAATAGCAATACCTATGTTTATCAATTTGAAGAACATAGCTGGATACAAACACAATCAGCTGAAGAGCAAAAGTTATGATGAGATCCAAGAGATGTTTGATAAAGAGATGAAAAAGGTAAATACTTTTGTAGACATGAATATAAAGTTGGTGAAAAGCAGTGAGACAAGAACAGAAGGAAGTTCTAAAAGAGCAGGGGATGAGCTTGAATCTGATAACTTAAAGAAGCAAAAGATAAATGAGCATGTAGAAGCTAAAAAGATGATCAAGAGGAGGCAGAGATGAAAAGGCATATTGAGATAGTTAAAGATAATGAGGTAGCAATTGATGCTATACCTCTAGCCACCAAACCTCTAGTGATTGTTAAATTACAAGAATGTCCAAAGAAGGAGATTTTAACTTTCAATTTAAAGAGCTGATAGAAGTATAAAAAGCTACTTTATCAATGATCAAGAATTGTCTAGAATATTGATAGAGAAGACTTGAGACCCCTTTGGAAGTTGGTTAAAGCTAAACATGGGAATACAAGGCCAGAGGATGAATATGAAAGAGTGTTATAGGGTGATATGAAGGTAATGTTTAAACCTGACATAAAAAGTAAAGTATGGAGAAATCTACCGGATACAAAGTGACTATTTGGAAGTTTATTTTGGATACATGTGGAGTGCACTTTGTAAGGTTTAAAATCTACATATCTTTATGGTTGGTCTGAGAAAAGATATCCCTTACACCAATAACAATCTCAAACATGCTGAACAAAATGCTTTGTGGAGTCTGATATAACTCCTTAGATCGTTTAAGCTTAGTTTGTTTAGAACTATATCTAGGATTAACAATAACAATGATAACAATATGCACATCGGAATTAAATAAAGAACATCAATGTTATTTGAACAAGGTTTTTTACCATACGTTTCCACCAAGCCTCAAATCTATATTATCAGTATAGATCGTGTTACCACATGTAACAGGGATTAAGTAAAAAAAAAAAAAAAAAGAAACCTTAATTACCTTGAGGCTACACCACACAAACTAGACGTCTACATTGATCCAGTGTACACACACACGTTTTTCTGGATACTAAAACTATGTGTCTATGATCTCTTTATATAGAGAGATCATGACTTACAAAGGAAGTTAACATAAAGATATAAACAGTAATCTTTTACACATAAAGAAATATCTTCTGTTATCTTTATCTTATTAAGGAGATCTTCCAAATCTTCCTCTTTTGATATCTTTTGACCAAATCTCCCATAATTCTCCACCAGCATGTAGAATTCTTTAATGACGATTTTGATCCTTTTGTTTCATTACTTGTTTCTTTTGTCTCATCAAATCTATAATTCCCAACAAGCTTCAAACTGATCATCGGAATGAGATATGCTATCAACTACTCAAGCTCATGACAAAGCAGGAAAAGGGTCAATGAAGTGTTTGAATACATCCTCCTGATAGTGATGAAGACTTTTAATGAAGAAACTTGAAGATTCAAAAGATAAACATCAAGCTTAGGGGAGGATTGTTAGGATTAAAAGACTTCAAGATGATTCTTAGAGTTACTACTGCTCATATATATTAGTGATGTCAAGCATAACTTAGTGCTGCTGGTAATACTAATGAAAATAAAGCAAAATTAGTTAGTACTTGTAGTGTAAAAGTTACTACTGTTAGTATAATTAGTACTGTTAGCATACATCCATTTCTAGATCATCCTCTTCATGATTTAAGCTAGTGTCTATAGAAGGATGCGTATCTTCTTCTTGAATAATTTCCATAAAAAGTGGTATTTGTTAAAATTGTGTGTTCAACACTCCCTTCCTCGAATAATTTTTAAAGAAATTGTCGTTCGTAGAATGTCATTTTATGTGAATCAATTTCTGAGGGGGAGCTTTTTAAAACAAAGCCTTTTAATGTGTCGGATACATCTCATAAATGTCAATTTTATGTATCCAAACACATTCTGTGAAATTAAAATGTGGAAACTGAAAATGTCAATTATTAATACACACTGTTAACTAAGGCATCTCACTCCGTCTTCAACATTTTTGTGGTGTCATATCAATTTTGTAAGGATTATGAAAAAGTCTCGGTCACCCCCGTGTATCATTAGTATAGCATAGCTCGTAGTCAGAAAGAATCATGTGTATATATACCCCTTCCCACACATGGGAAGGGGTTGGTTGTTTTACATTTTTCACAAAGACATTTCATTTGCATATTTTCTCTCTAAATGACTTTTTCTCTCTAAGTCAAATTAGCCAACCCATCATCCATTACTTGTGTTATGATCTCATGTATACTACATTACCCGATGGTATCCTTTCTACAAAATCATGTTTCCCTAGACATATCAACAGCGATGCAGACAAAAGCTGGTTTTCTAAGACCTAACGTGCACATCCATCACAAGAAGCAACACCACTAAGATCTACATTCTAGGTTTCATACAATCATAAATAAACACAATAGGAGGTTTAGCCAAGCATGTTAAAGATAAAGTAAGAATAATAAATCAAACAACACATAGACATATTGAATGATTAAGTAAACATAACTTGATTAAAACATGAATTGGAAGAAGTACAATAGGGTTTTTAGGCCCTAAAATCGTCTCCTACAGCTGCTAAACGAACTAGGGTTCATACCCTCTTTTTATTCTAAAGTTACACACTCAAAACCCTAAATTTGGGTTTGTATATATAGGAAAAACAACGCGACAGCGTCGAGTTTTAGTCGAGAAGCTATCATTAAAAGAATCTTCTAGATCTGCATTTGAGTCGGTGCGGGCTGACGCCGTCATGAAATGATGTGACGCTGTCACTTGATGGGTTGTGACGGCGTCGTGTATAGCTTGTGACGCCGTCTCCAAGCTCTGTGAGCACAAATCTTTAAGAGTCTTGGTGTTGGTTCGTAATCTTGTCTATTTCTTTTCCAAATAAGCCTAAGTTACATGTAATTCATCTAAATGTCTTCCAATTGAGAAATACCTAAAAAGGAACGATTAAGTACCTATTTTGGGCATAAACATACAATTTTGAGGTTTAAACGACCCTGAAAAAGTGTATAAAATAACACCTCATTAGTCTTACTCGGCTTGTCTCTTATATGCTTCCTCCATGTATTTATTGATTATTCTAGTTAAGTTGGGTCTCTTTTCTCCTGATGAGGGCTGGTCATATCCTCCTTTATTAAATATATTGTCATATCTGTTGTTTGGGAAAGGTCAACTAAATTCTCCATCTTTAACTTCTTCCATTCCCTTAACTTCCTCGTTAAGTAGACAATCTTTATCAAGGTGAGCTCCTTTGCAGGTTTGGCATCCTACTTGAATAGTGTGAACATTCTCTTTTAGTTTCTTCATGTCTCGACCTAGGTTTTCTAATTTGTTTACAATAGCAGTGATCCCTTTAGAATTACTACTACTTTCTATATTTCGGCTGGATAACCCATCATGCCACTTTTGGAAGTGGTCAGCCATAGTTTGAATTGCTGTTAATGCTTGAACAGGTGTCATACCAAGAATTGGCCCTTGTGAGTCAAGCAATTGGCGGTTCATAGCCCCAAGACCGTTATAGAAGATGTTTACCTTCTGATGATTATTGATGTCATGGGTGGGGAATTTTTATAGAAGGTCATTATACCGTTCCCAAGCTTGGTATAATGTTTCGTCTCCTTCCTGCTTGAAGTTGCGGATTTCTTCAAGATGCTTGGCAGTTTTTGATGGTGGACAGTACCTTTGGATAAAGGCTTTTTTAAGGAGATCCCAGGAATTGACAGTTCCTGAAGGAAGTCTGTCCACCCATCTCTTAGTAGCTCCAGTTAAAGTAATAGGGAAGACGCGCAGCATGACAGCATTGTATGATACACCTGGTATGTTGAATAAGCTAACGATGTCTAAAACTCGCTCCGCATGCTCATGGGCGTCGTCGTTCTTGTTTCCGGAAAAGGTATCCTCCCTCAATTCCCGCATGAATTGACTTTTTATTTCGAAATTCACATTGCCTCTTATTTCTGGTTTGACCATGCCCGGTGCCTGGTTTCCTCGAGTCAATGCTAGATACTGCTCTATAGTGAGGTTATTAATTTCTCCCTCAACCATTATGAATATTGGAATATTTAGTAAATCAAATTAAAACTAATTTTAGCTCCCCGATAACGGCGCTAAAAACTTGATGCGTATTTTGTTTTAAATAATATTTTGCCAAGTTTTAAATTTATAAAACTCGTTTACCGATACATGCACTAACGGGCAAAGAACCCAGTAGTATATAGTGCAGTAGCTTAGTAAATCCGAGGTCGTCCCAAGAGCTAAGGTTTAATAGTTATAATTTGATTGTTGTCACAATTGAAAATGGTTTTAAGATTGATTTTAAGAATTATAGAAAAGTAAATGCAATAAAATAAATAGATAGAGGATATCAGGGAGAAAAGCGTGCTAACCTAACCATTTCATTACCAATGCTATGATTACATTTTCCTGTACAATGTTCAATTATAAGTTCCATTAGTGGTTCTAAAGTCGACAGACCCAAATTTTCATTTAAGGTTTGTTCTATGCTTACTCTGCGATTCTACATTCCCTTACGATCACACAAGCAGGGCATCCAAGCTTGTAGTGGTTAAACCCCAACTACCCTTAAGACCAATCTATAATCTAAACCAATTATTAACCCCCTCTAAAAGAGTTCCCATGCTTTTTAAGTATTTAATGTGACATAGGCAATAATTTGGTTAATTCCTACACTAGGGATAGATGTCAAGCTACCTTAGTACCCCACTAATCCTAGGTTCAACATGGTAAGTCTAATATTAGGATTAATAAGATCTAAGCCACCCTCTATACTACCAAAACATGGGGATCAATAATAGGCTATAGGGATATCTAACAGAGCCATAATTGAACAGGAAATCATAATCAAAACAATAGCAACTACATGGTTAGGCCAGCACTAGGAGTGCTTAGCCGCTCGTAGTAACAGCAATTCAAGAATTAATGAATAAAGACATGGATTGAATCATCATAATTCTTACAAAGATTGAAATGAACTATTAAATACAATAAGTATGCTAGTGGCTTCTCCCTTGGACCTTCAGATGGAATGCTTCAAACCTTAGGGGTTTGGTTCACCCCTTAGAACTGTATGTGAAGTGGTGGTGGTGGTGATGTTGAATGAGCTAGAGGAGGGCTCTATTTATAGGCTTTGAAAGGTTTACGGCGTAATCCTTATGGGATGTATAGGATATTGGAAATCATAACACAATGGAAGATAGATGGGTTAGCCAAATCTAGAGAGAGAAAGTAAGAGAGAAAACTTTCTAGTGAGAGAAAATATGACTTGTATAATGAAATGACTAACCACCTCTTCCAACACATGGAAGAGGCTTATATAGTTGATAAAGAACTAGCCATAGGGCCTTGGTAGTGGGCTTACACATGGGCTTTAATACCCGGCCCAATAACAAATATCATACAATGAACTATTGGCTATGAGCTATAATAAATGGTAAAATACATGGGGTGACCGAGTCTTTTTCTGATATCTAACAATCTCCCCCTAAGGGAGGTCACCCTAAGAAGTACTAACGTAAGCTCAGCAATCTTCTGATTGATCTTGTGTTCAGCTCGTAGTCTTTGATTCTTCATGTGATATCTTGTACATTGATGTAGTGGACTTTGTCTTGTAGCTTGTGTGTGTACTTGATATGTGATCTTGAGCTTTCTTGAGATCATCAGCCAAATCCAATCTCTGATCATCATCTTGTGATCTTTTGTCATCTTGTGGTCTTGTGTCTAGTGGACCGTCATGCTCATACCTTTCTTGATCTTGAAAACTTAAATACTTTGTTCTTAAAGTTCTTTAACTTTATACTTGGTCACTTCAAGAGAGACGTGTGATATCAGAGTTGCGGAAGCTTTAGAAAACACATGCTTAAGCTTTCATGATTTCTTTGAATGTGTAGTTCAAGTATGAGCATGCGGTAATGAACTTGTCTCAGCCAGAACACGATGACACCATCTCCATCTTTATATGAACCTGTAATAAAACAGTTAGCAATAAAGAGAAAAATTGGTTTGAAAATCAGTCGATGTGTTACTTAGTGAAAGTGTTTTTGTAGCACATCAAGAGTTTTAAGCTTTTGTCAAAGTTCATTAACCGTCAACTCATATACTAGAACAAGTTTGATTCTTGTAGAATCGCACCATCATTTCTTTCTAGTTGACACAATTTTTATCCATTTAGGATCTCACAAGTCACCTACCAAGAGCTTGTTTGATGTTGGCTCTAGCAGGATTTCCATCTTCACTGTGATACTTAGGTATCACTTAGATGTTCTGGCAATACCACAAGGATAATGCGTAGGACTTTTATGATAAATCTTGTTTTCACATTGTGTGAAGAACAAGTAAAATGGAATAGTGTCCTAATAAGATTAATTGATGATCTCTTGGCTCTAGACTCAATTGTGATTTTGGTTTTAGTGATCAAAGGCTAGAGCGGACTGCCACCTTTTCAATATCAACTAACTCGGAGTGAGAAAGTCAATAGATAATGTGTTTAGTCTCCGTGAGAAATGAAACAGAAATCTTTTGAGAGATTTTGAGTGGCTAGGGAGGGTTGTGGATTGCATCACTGGGTCCATGATGTCAGTAAAAGTAAGAAAGGGAAAAATGCAAACTAAGAACCTTGTTGGGTTTGTTCCAGTTCTAGCTCCATCTTAGTCGGCACTATTCCCTTATTCTCACTTTTACTCCTTTTTTATGTCATACCTAAGGACTTCTACACTAACTAGTGGATTGTCCCTGGGTAGATCCCTCCGGTTCTGGCTAGATCATGGGAACTAATACCTAACCTTACCAACCATATAACTCTGATAAAATTTAAATACATGGTCGGCCTTTTTGGTACAGTTCACCTTGCCATAACAAATAATTGAAAAACTCAATCAGGTACTTGTGATATAAATATCAAAGCTTTTAGTACCTTAATTGTTTTTGAATTTTTAGAAACTCTCCCCCTCAACATGTGCATCGATTAAACAAAAAATGTTTAGCACAAGGAGGATGGAATATACATATGAGTCCACAAAATCACATTTTTTATCAGTTTTCATATTTAAATCACATTTTCTCCCCTTATCAAAAATTCCAACCCCTTTTATATTTTGGATACCAATGGATTCAAATATGTTGGAAAGACTGGGAGAAAAATGTACAGATTAGTCAAAAGCCGAATGGGGAACATATTAATGCTCCCCTTAATCTATAAGGGCACGTGTGAGTGACAAGTATAAAACAATTTGAAAGATTTTAAGTTTAACGAAAAACTCTTGAAAAACTTCATACTTATCACTAAACAACTAAAGATACACTACATACTGATAATAATGTATAAGATATATTATACAAAAATAAGATGATATTGACCTGAGTATCAGAATGATGAAATCATTCAGTTCTCTGAATAAGTCTGTAGTCAACATCTCTTAGTCTTCCACCAACCAAGCTTTTGAGACTCCTGAATATTCTCCTGATCTTAAGTCTTTTCTCGATAACCTCCATAAAATTATTACTCCTCCTTCTATCGTCCTCAGACCAAATTCGTGTTGTCATGCCCGGATTGTAGTTAAACATCTTAAAGTCTTTAACCATGTGATCTAGCTTATCCAGAGTCCTATTCAACGTGCCATCACTGAACTTGTGCACATCAGTCTTTCGCATCATCTTCTTCTGATCATTTCTGTCTATGTAGATTACCGCCCTCGGCTTGCTGACTATGGTGTAATCTTCTTTGAACAGAAAGTCAGATGCATCCTAATCTGGTTGAGTAAGATTGAGTTTTGTTTGATAACTTTCAATCCCGAGCTGTAGATCTTCTACACGTTTCTGATGACGATGTTCCTTATCCATTGGTTAACTGCGTTGAAGAGATGAACTTTGTCGGCACCAGATAAATGATTGAGGTGACCTTGAAGATGAAGCAGGTACATGTCTTCAAAATCATTAGGATGCAGCTTTTTGAAGTCAGCTTCCAAGATCTTGTATTCCTTGCAGTCAGCTCTGCGAAGAACAATCTCTTTTAAGTAGGTATACCTGTATCTTTCAAGAGTCTTGAGACTGACTACACTGAGAATCCGCATGTGGGATCTGACTGTACTATAATTAGAGGGTGCATTGTATCTTGTGATGTAGAATTATTTGCGCTTAAACCACCAGTGGGAAATACCATAAGCAGCACTAATATCATAATCCAGTTCACTCTCAATCCATAGTGACGATACTAGTTCTTTAAGCCGAAAATCTGGATAGTTAGCTGCCTTCAGCTTATATATAGACAGGGCACTTCTCCTTTCTTTGTTGCCTGACATAAGGTAATCTAGATCCTTATTGAAGAAGAATTGAGATCGAATTGTTACTTGACCTGGTGGACCTTCGAGAGGCAATGGTTTGCTCACGTCAGGCACGATTCGATGACCTTCAGGATTAGCCAAATCAACTTGATCAGTAAGTAGTAAGTGACACTCTTCCATCTAAAACTGAAGAGAAATGTTGTTGTCATGAAATGGTCAGACTACCATGAAAGTTGGGCCTTCTAAGTCTGCTTTGCTCAGTTTCTTTTTTCCAATCCGTTTGCAGAACCAGTTGATGAATGAACTCATATCGCTAGTCTGTCGTAGTAGCTTGTATTCTTTTAGATCTTGATACGAGCTGGCAAGTGCATTAGCCCAATTGTTCTCAGGTTCAGGTAACTCATTTGGAGAAATGACCCAGTCTGGTTCTGTAGTTGCTGGTATGTCTTCTTCTGGAATAGGCTTCAACCATTCTAACCTCGACTAGATCTTTAGAAGATGGGCATAATCAGTATCCTCTGAATCAGATATATGTGCAGTATCTGGCATAGGTACGTCTTCGGCTGGTTGTTCAAAATAAGGACCAGTGTGGATAGTGGTGGAACTAAGGAAGACTCTTGATAAATAGGAACAATGACCATGGAGACCACTTATGCTTCCACATTGAGTTTTCCCGGTTTATCTTTAGCGGATTTGTCATTTAAGAATTAATCCCCAATAGTATATGCATCATCTAGATTCTTCATTGAAGAGAGAGTCCCGGTTGAACTTAGTGGATCCTCTAAGATGACATATTTATCAGCCAAAAATTTCAAGCTTTCAAGAACGTTGGGGTACACATTAGCCATGAATTCATCGTACGTGGGCTCAGAGTTTGGTCTAGCAAAATCCACACGGCTTTCTCCAGGGTCTGGTCCAGCCTGGTCTTCGTCCATCTTATCATCATCAGGTGGGGTTCAAGACTCGGGTGTTCTACCAAGGTCTGATCCAGCCTGGCCTTCATCAATCTCAGCAGCCTTTTCTTCTAGATTAACCATGTTAGCTATATCATCACCTTGTTCTTCACCAATCTGCAGTATCTCAGTATCACCTCCACTGTTTGTCTTGTTTGTATCAGCACCTATTTCAGCATCTGTAAGAGACGGAGACTCACAAACTATATTTACGGATGCGTTATCCTATGGCTGTGTAGAGGGTCTAGTTTATTCCTTTTTAGTAGCTGGAGTCTGGCTTTAAAATATAAATTGGTCCGTGGTGCTTCTCCTTTTTGGCATGTGCAGAGCCAACAGTGCTTGTGCAGCTTGTTCATCAGTTGCTATTACTTTTCCCTTGCCTTCAACCACAAGGAGTGGTTAGGTGGCCTCTACTACAAGTTCTCAAATAGCCACACCGCCAACATGTGCTTGACTCTGTGCTTGAAATGATTCCAAACTCATCTGTATAGCTCGTTCAACATCATATTCTTTACCTTCACCATGATGTTCGGGTTCAAGTTCAGGTTTAGGTTGAGTTGGTTCATCTTCATCAATGAGTTAGAGAGGAGTCTTTCCTTTGCAAAGTTTTTGCACTTTTCCCCTTTTTGGATGCTTCGCAGGAGAAGGCTTTGAGGGTTTTTCCTTGGTTACCTTAGGTTTCGGTGCAGGTGCTGGCTTGCTTGACTTCTCTTTAACAGGCTTTGGCTTGAGTTGCTTGGCAGTTACAGGTTTCTTCTTTCCTCCCTTTTTGGCTGCAATTTTCTGATCATGCTTTGCAACCATTTCCATGTAAGCATTGTAGTACGGTGCGTTCCTGATATTGTCCGTGATCAGCTCGTTAGGAATTAGCATTCTAAAGACTTCATCTTCTTCTCCTTTGGGGATGAACTTGAGATTTCCAAGACAGAGATCTTCTTTAGCAAGGTGTAACGGAGACTTAAATCTTTGATGCAGATTGTGTATTCTTCCTAAATGATAGATAATTAGCTTCGTGAACCAACAATAAGGAATAACGTGAGGCTTGTCTTTCCTGCCCTTCTTAGTAGGACTGCCCAGATTGGCCTTATCAGTAAGAAAAGTCTGAATAGCTTGTACAAATTATTCCCACATGAGTTTAGCATAGTCGACATTTATGCCGGTAATTATTCCCCAAAGCATATGAAGAACTGGGTATCTGGGCCTATCATACCCAAAAGTCTTGCCTGTAAGACATTGGTTAATCATTAACAATATTGCTCTCCAAGGCTAATACAGTTTATTCACCGCCATTCTTGACACAAAGTAAATTTCCTCTGTATACCCCAGCTCATTCACAAAGTCCATGATTGCATCACCCGATGGAGGTGACACAAACTGGTGAGTTTGATCGATGGGTGTTATCTCTAAAGCTTCCCTCAGAAGATTAGCATACAATACGAATCGGGTTTCATCCAACTGAAAACTATAAGCTCTAGTTTTTGCCTCATATGTAAGTGTGTTCCAAAATTGTTGAATGTAGATAGCTGGAACCGAGGCTAAGGGAGTGAATGCCCTGAAGAAGTTTATGTTTTGTAGAATATCCACATAGATCTGAAAGATTGGATTCTTTTGCTTCTTTTAAAGGTCCAAGACAAAGTTGCTCTTTCCAATGGGCACCCATGCAGCAAATGGAAGTATCTGATCATCAGATCTTGTGGGAGCAAGAGCGGGAACATTCTCATCAGCCATATTGTCTGCACAAGGATATCAACAAAGACAAGCAGACATGACATATATTTGAGGTTAGATGAGAACATTAGTCATGATAAATGACAAGCTTCGATTGATTACGGTAAGATTAAGTCAACGTTGGTCAAAGATATCCGATGAACACTTACAAGTTAATAAGTCCGGGATGGGAGTTAACTAGGTAATTGTGCCTTTCGATTGGGCCTTGAAAGGGTATTAGGACTAACGGGCCAAAACTTTGAAATTATGGCCCAAACCACTACCCACTTGACACCAAACCGCTGTAAGGTGTGATAATCAAACCGCTATGAAGAGGAATGATTAGTTTGCTATGTAGAAGTATGATCAAACCGCTATGTAGAGGAATGGTCAAACCGTTATGACCAAACAGCTACGGATTTTATATTAGTTTTAATCAAACCGCTATGACCAAACCGCTACGGATGTTATATTTATTTTAATCAAATCGCTATGACCAACCCGCTATCATTATTTTAATATATTTATCAAACCACTACTAGTTAAGAAAAATTCAAAATAGTTGTTTGGATTATTTTAATAATAAAAATAATCTTCATCAAACCGCTACTACGTAGCAGTTTGCCTGCTTATAATAATAGATTTATTAATCATCAAACCGCTATCAGGCATATCTAAGCAAACCGCTATCAAGCAACTCTAAGCAAACTGCTATCAAGCATTTCTAAGCAAACCGCTATCAAGCATTTCTAAGCAAACCGCTATCAAGAACAAATAGCAAACCTCTACCAACAACATAAAAGGCGCATTCATTCGAATACCACTTTAAGCACTACGAGACATGCATTTGAGGCTTCCAATACATTCCTAAGCATATCAATTAACCCAAGCATATTAACAACCACAACAAACAACAATTGACTCATAAAAGTCAATCTAAACACGAAAATCATTAAATCAAGATCACAAACAATTAGGGAGCAAATTCAATCAACAATCAAGCATCATCTATACCTAATAATCATTTCCCAGCAATCCACACATCATTCCAAACACTCTCTTTGATTTTCATCAAGGACTACTACTAAATCAATCTAGGCTCCTAAATATGTTTGAGAGACCATGATCAAGCAATGATATACTGAATTTAATCCCTAACCGCATATATCCCACCCACCAATTCACAGTTTCAAACAACTCTTAGGATTTAGATTGAAACCTAGGTCGAATCTAGAGATTGAAGCCATTTAAATGTGTTTTTGAATTGATTCCTTTTAGCAGCGTGATCTATGACAGATATAGAATACGATTTAATGTTTACCTTAGCGAATAAATCACCAGAAATAGAGGGAAGGGTGGTGGCGATTTGTTGTGGCGGTTTACGAGAGTGAGAGTGTGTGTTTTTATGTTTGGCCGAGAAATAAAGGTTTGACCAAATTACCAAACCGCCACCTATTTATAATAGGGGTTTGGGAATTGGCAGTTTTGGTCCCTTAGGTTTCTAACACTCTTAACTTTCGGTTTAAGGTTTTCTTGGGTAAATAAGTTTAACGATTGGCAGATTCAGTCCTTGTAGTTTAATAGAGCTAGGAAACCATTAGCATATTGCACATAAGTCCCTAAACTCTTTAACTAATGACAATTTTGGCCCTTTGAGTTAAAAATAATTAACTCCCCCTCAAATTATAACCCCGTATAATTACAAAACCTTTTCCATTAATTAAGTGATGTGTTTTGAAGCCCGTTTGATGCAATGAACTTTAAATCACTCTCCCCCTCAAACAATGACCCATTTTCTATTGAAAGAGTTGTAGTCGTTGTTTGATTTGAAAAGTTTATATTGAAAAACCTAAATTGATTAATTTCCAACAACACTTTTCCACCGTGATTAACACAAATAATTTTTGAAGAATCAATTAAGAAGAAAATTATTTGGTTATAAAAAAAGAAGAGTTCTCTTCCGAAAGAAGAAAAAATGTACTGAAATGTACATTAATCCTTGGATGCACGGATATTAAGTAATCCGTGCCCGAGAAAAATTAATTACCCGTTGATAGGAATAGCTGTCTTTTTGGCGACAAGCTTTCCTCAAATTGAAAAACGGGTTGCAGTCGGAAATAACTGCAAGCCATGAAGACATGTTTTAAAAAACAGTTTGAACTTCTGCTCGAACTTCATTTAAAGACCCGTGTCATTATTGAATGACATTTCTAGGTCCGTAATGTTATCGATTTACAGAAGACATGACTTGAAAAATATTTTTAGTATTTTCTATTTTTTTATTTTTATGGTTTTTATAGGTTTTATATTTTTGTATTTTGTTTTTGTGTTTAATTATATACAAATATACATAGGATATACGAAGATCATCCTTTACTCCTCTTCAACCACACCTTTCTCAACCTGCTCGCGAATGAAATGGTGACGTATGTCAATGTGCTTAGACCGTAAGTGCTGGACATTGTTGTAGCAGAGAGCAATAGCACTGCGGTTATCACAATACAGGGGAATCTTAGTGAATGCAAAGCCATAGTCTAAAAGCTGTGACCTCGTCCAAACTATATGAGCGTAGCAGCCAAACATGGCAATGTATTCAGCCTCTGTGGTTGAGATCGTAGTACTCTTCTATTTCTTTGATGACCAGCTGACTAATTTATCTCCAAGGATCTGAGCACTTCCTGTCGTACTTCTTCGTGTATCCTGACAACCTGCATGGTCTGCATCTGCATAGGCTGTTAGTGCCATAGCGGTGTCTTTTGGATACCAAAGTCCCTAATTAATGGTTCCTCTGAGATACCAAAAGACCCGTTTAAGTGCTTCAAGGTGCTTTTTGATAGGCAATGCCTGATATCTAGTACACATGCACACAGCAAATACAAGGTTGGGTCTGCTGGCAGTGAGGTACATTAGGGAGCCGACCATACTACAAAATCGAGTCTGGTCAACTAGAATCCCTAAGGGGTCCTCATCCAGTTTAAGTCGGTCTACCATTGGTGTATCAACAGGGTCACATGAATCCATCCCAAATTTCTTTATAATTTCTAGAGTAAATTTTGATTGATTAATAAAAATGCCTCCGGGATTTTAAGAAACTTGTAATACTAGGAAAAAAGACATTTGTCCCATCATTGGCATTTGGAATTTTGAACTCATCTCATTGGAAAATATGTCACATGCTTTAGGGTCGGTCGAGGCAAATATGATATCATCTACATATATTTGAACAAGAAGAATATGTTTGCTTGTTTTTCGAGTGAATAATGTCGGGCCAACTGCACCCTTGGAAAACTTGTTGTCTAGAAGAAACCATAACAAGGTGTCATACCACGCCCGAGGAGCTTGCTTTAAACCATACAGAGCCTTCTTCAAACGATAAACATGTGTTGGATGATCTGGATCAACGAAACCTTCTGGTTGACTAACATAGACTTCTTCCTTCAACTCGCCATTAATGAATGTTGTTTTAACATCTATTTGATAGATGGTCATGTTCTTACTGGTGGAATTAGCGATGAAGATTCTTATAGCCTCGATGCGTGAAACTGGTGTAAATGATTCTTTGAAATCAATACCCTACTCTTGTCGATATCCCTTGGCCACCAACCTAGCCTTGTTTTGCAGAACATCACCGTACTCATCAAGCTTAACTTTGTAAATCCACTTGAGAGCTATAATCATGACATAGTCTGGTCATGGTACTAATTCCCATACTTAAAGTCGATCAAATTCGTTAATCTCATCTTGCATGGCTTGAAACCAGTAGTCTTCAGTCACGGTAGATTTGAAGTTCTTCGATTCGACTTTTGACAGTACAAAGTTGTATAGACACCATAAGGCATCGGTTGCAAGTTGTTTTTTGGTGGATACCGGTCGAGAGGGATTGCCAATGACATTATCAAGTGGGTGATCCTTGCTTTATTTCCCGAGATGATGATGTGGTTGAGTGACATGAGTAGATTCTGTTGAACTAACATCCCCGGATGATGATGCTTCAGAACTAGGTTCTGGAGCAAACACGTTTACGAAGGGATCGTTGTCAACATGAGCAAAAGGATTGTCTTCAATGATAGTAGATCCAGCTGCAACACCTTGATGTAAACTTGGAGATTGTAATGACGAAGGTGACGGTGAATGACTTAAAGAAGGTGCATCTTGATCAATGGTAGTAGAAGAAGGTGTACCGGCTGAATTGAATGGAACTAGAACTGTTGGAGCAGGAGAAGCTGGTCTTTCAACACGAGGAGGTTCAAGGTATTCATCGAACATCGATTAGAATAAAATCTTTAGATCTTTATTTGTTGGGGGTACATAAGGTGCTGCAGGGACCAGATTGGGTACGAGCCCTGAACTTATTTGTCTAGGCATCAGAAATGTAGGGGCGGGTCTTGTTCTGAGTTGCACAAGATCCATAGGCTCATACAGCTCATCGAATTGAACGTGAATAGTTTCCATGATTCGTCAGGTTCGTTTGTTGTA
>BQNB010100714.1:5485-24639 GCA_026074375.1 Tanacetum coccineum
CACTAGCAGTATTTGTACATTCGTGGGATGTTGTTTGACATCTTGGTTCCCGAAGAAATAAACTGCTTTTGCTATATCCACTACCGAAGCCGAATACATAAGCGCCAGAACAGCATGTCAACAAGCACTATGGATGAAGCAAGCTCTTATCGACTACAACGTAAGACTCAACGATGTCCCGATCATGTGCGACAACAAAGCCACGATTGACCTTGGCAAAAATCCAGTGCAACACTCTTGTACTAAACACATCGAAATACGCCACCACTTTCTTCGTGATAATGTCCAAAAAGAACATATCTCAATCGAAAAAGTGACATCCGTTGACAATATCGCCGACATTCTTACTAAACCCCTTAAACGTGAATCGTTTAACTATTTACGTCTTGGTTTAGGAATGATGGAACACATTTCATAAATCGTGTCTCTTTCTTCTGTCTCGATTATAGTCCATGTTCTATTCCGCGTCGTGAGAATTTAACTACTTCATCCAAATCTAGTTAGACATTTTTAATTCGCGAAATACAAATTAAAACGTCACTCCTCTTTGTATAATTTTTGTCAAAATTCGTCTAAAATTCCTCAGCTAAGGGCAGCCCCCATATCTCTGGCGGCCCCCATATCGATACGGGACCACCACCAGTGGAACCTTATGTCTGTCAAACCTATTTTTATAAAACCCAAAAACAAACACCTCATTCCTCTTGGTGCGGCGACGAAAACGACCCACAGACACTAAAAACTTAAAATTAATCAAATTAACTCAAACCAAAGATAAGATCAACACCTACAATCATCCCTAACATCATTAACGTCATCAATTGTAAGTCATTTCTTTTATTTTCTTTCAATTCGTGTCTAGGGTTCATGATGAACACAAAAATTAAAATTGAAGATTTTTCATTTTATTGCAATTGTGTGCATTAGGACTAGTAGAACTCAATGTATAACTAACATACTTCCCGTAGACATGGGATTTGCAAGATTGAAGTGTGTTTGTCAAAAATTGTTTTTGCACAAAACCCCAATTTTATTTTCAAAATTACTCACGTTAGGAACACATAAAATTGTTTTTTTATGCATTGTTAATACACTCTAAAAACATTTTTACATACATGCACAATGATCTCATGAACAAAATTCGAGATACATAATTCATATGTATTTTTCGACATGTTTGGATGAGCAAAATCAAATTAAGCAGCGTTTGGGTTAACTCTTAGGTTTTATTTCTAGGTCGAGTTAACCGCTACTCTACATTTGTTGCATATAGGCACACATTAGGCACGAGTTCAAAATAACAAAACAAGTATAAGATAATAAACTATGAGTTTGGTTATTTTTGTCCAGGTAATAATGCCTTACAAAACTTCCGAAGACCATCATAACACAAGAAACTGCATTCCTATAATCTCACATGAATTTACTTCACCTCTAAAAGAAATGCTAGTGAACCTTGAAAGTCGTTGCATACATGAGGGTCAGGTAGTTTATCCAAGCTTTGCAGATCTAGCCCATGGCCGGCCATTGTAGTATATATACACCCTCTCCTAGTCTTGGAGAGGGTTGGTTGTTCCATTTTCCATTACACTTCATTAATACATTCATCCATTTTCCATCATCTTTCTCTCTAACATCCCAACCCACATCTCACTCTTGTTCTTGGTTGATCTTAAGATTACTAGTATTCTTCACTCTTGAAGAATTTGGTCAAATTCTTGGTATGCCTTATAAGGGCGTGTGTGTTTTTACCGACAAGTGGTCACTTGATGACTTATGATATAGTGTCCCTAGGGATGGTCCATATCAAACTGACCCTCCTTATCCTGATGAAATCAAAAATTATATTCAAGAGGAATGGGAGGGTCCGGTCACTCGTATTCGCCATAAAATCGTTGTTCTTGTCGAGGAAAATGAAATTCTAACTCGTGAAATCGTATCAACCATGAAACCTTGGGTCGGAATTATTCAGGAAAATGTCTTTTGTCTAGGGGTAACCGGGACCACATTCGTGCATGTCTTTGTTATATGCTCTATTTTGTTGCAAGGTCTGAAAAATTCAATCTTGCATATTTCATTGCAAAACGCATGGAGTTCGTCACTAAACAAGCTCGGTTGATACTACCATATTGTATGTTATTGACTCGCTTATTTAAGTATGTCATGGGTGAAAGTCCCGAGTTATTTAATGAGTCCTATATCTTGTACGATCGTGTCATGTATCCTCTTACTGCTCAACAAGAGCGAAAGACTCGAAATGATTATGGCACGAAAAAAGGTCGTCAATACACTTCCTCCTCCTCCGCCTTCGATCAACCCTCCTCATCTTATCTCAACGACGATGATGATGATGGGAATGATGAAGGGACCTCGCGTGCAAGCACTCCTTCCCCCACTTATTTTGTTAATTCATTAACAAATAAGGTTCCTCGAGTCTTTCAAAACCCACCAAACATTGATCCTGACATGGAACCATTTTACACCCGCCAAACCGAAATCATCAACCGTCAAATTCAGTTGCGAGATGAGCATTGTGGTGGTTTAAGGTCAATCGGAAAGGTCTTCAAGAACTTGTGGAGAAACATGAAGAAGAAGTGAGCAATTTGGAAAATTGCTATAAGGCAATACACTTATATTTACTACTTTATTATCCTTGTTGGTACTTAATATTACCATACATGCTTAGGTACTTAGACTTATGCCATTTAGTAGTTTGTTAGTACATAGTATGGCCAACATAACTTGCCTTGGATGATCATTTCATTTTATCATCCTAAACCCTTGCTTGCATGCACTTTAATACACTATGGTTCTTTATATGATATTATGCATGATTATCTCCTAGTTAATATGCCTATATGTGCTTATTTAATAGAATTTAGGATAGTTAGTTTTGGGAATTTGATTATTAGAAAGTTTTAGATGATTCATGATGAACTAGGATTGACTGCAAAAGAGAAAATCTGGGAAACTTTTTCTGTAAAAGATTTACAAAAATCAGGAAAACTAGAAAATTTTCATTTTTCTAGAAAACGGCCCCCATAAATAAGGGGCGACCCTTAAATATATCTGGGACCGCAACCTATATATGGGACCTTCACTAGGAGTCACGTAATTTTTACTGTATCTCCTGATTTTCTGTGTAGTTGACTATCCTCTTTTCTAGACATTCTGTGTAGTTTAACAATCCTCTCTACAAGACAAATAGCTCTATGACAACTTTCTAGCATTTTGCTAAAAAAAGAAAAAAAACCCAATTTTTAGGAACCTCCTTTTTTAAAAATCCTCATAATTCTCATTGCCTTTATTTATTACCTCTTTTAATCTCACTCCCCTCTAAATTAAAATAGCACATGTCACAATTCCTTCTTATCATCTTTATCTTCTTAATATCTTTCTTCCATGGCTTCCACTCAAGCTTCCTCCTATAACCCTTCTAAGAAAATCAAACTAACCATCATTCCACCTAGACAACTCTTTTTGTCCAAACACGTCAAATGATGAAGATACCACTACCACAGTACCACAAAACCTTTCTCCCATAAACAACCTCCTCTTCTTCCCTCTCCACCTAAAATGCCAAACCATCAAAAAACAACATCATCACCTAAAGATACAATCAACCACCTTGGGCACTAGTTGGCACTAATACTAGTGTCCTCCTCATTTTGAATCAAAAACCTCAATCCTCACCTCCTACCTTTCTAATGACACAAAACAAAAAAAATAACATGACAACAACAAACAAATCCCTCTCCACTCAAATCATGCCAATCCTTCCATTCCCTGTTCTTTGAAAATCTCCCATGGAATGGCACCTCCAAGACCCCTCACCAACAACAACACACTACACACCCCAATTCTACTCTAAAAAAAAGTCATCCTATTCCTAAGATATCACATCTTTTTCCTTATCACCAATCACTCCTCATATATCAAATTCTTTGACACTAATCAATTTACTCCTTCACCACCTTCACCATAACCACCTCTTATGGGTCACCCTATTTACTTCAACTACCATGACTATCATGGGTCAACTTGTCCTTGTTGCTTTCACAACCGCAATCTTATCTTCTCTCTTAAGGATGAGATGAACTTAATGTTTGCTCACATTGAGTTTCTTCTTAATTCCGCCATTTCCTTACTATCTCCACCTCACCCTTAAAAATTTGGTCATACCATCTCATAACATGTCACCCTAACCTTTTGCTCAAAGTCATCTCCTATGAATCAAGGATCATCTAAGATTTATGTAGTATTAACTTTATCTACCTCGTGTAGTATGTTTAGAATTTGGTTAAATTAATAAAATAATGTTCCTTACTAGACTTAGCTCTATTTTCCTTGCATGTAGTATGTTTCTTGTATTGGTTTCTTAAGTGTTGAATGGAACTACTTTATGGTTGACTTGCATGCATTGCTATATTGCCACTTGTTGAAAATATATTCTTTGCACTTGATTTCTTATACCATTTGTATGTAGAAATAATCTCCCCATAGAGATTGATCCCAGTCTTCTCCGGGGGGGGCGGGTGGCCGGGGGGGGGGGGGGGGCCCCAAACAAGGGGGGGGGGGGGGGGTGGTGTTGGGGGGGGGGGGGCGGGGGGGCAGACATCAAGGAGGGGTGTCTTGGCATCAATCGATTTCTTTCCCTCTCTACAATTTCAACGATCATGGCTTTTTTTACTAATCGAGGTTTTTTTTATTTTAACTTTCGACAAAAAGAGAGAGAAATGGACCAAAACTCATTAATAATTTAAAAACTTTATTTTTATATAAAATGAGTTTATATTTTGTCATCATCAAAAAGGGGGAGATTGTTAATACAAATAATGTCTAAAAACGTTATTTATATTTTTCAAAATCTCGATGTTTTGAATATAAAAAAATGTAAAACCGTTTACGATAAATATAAACGTTTACAAATTATTAATCGTAAATTTCCATTTCAAATGTAAATCACTTAACGTATGTATAAACAAATCATTAAGCATGTTTAAGTGATCAAGAAAATAAATTTTTTTAACATTTACATTTTTACAAAAGTATTTTTACAAAAAATAAATAGATACAAAATACTTTTTAATTAAAAATATGTTTTATTTAAACATATAAATTTGAATCTGGTTT
Organism: Tanacetum coccineum; assembly: GCA_026074375.1. Lineage (NCBI taxonomy): Eukaryota > Viridiplantae > Streptophyta > Magnoliopsida > Asterales > Asteraceae > Tanacetum > Tanacetum coccineum. Next base: position 10,619 of record BQNB010100714.1, read on the forward strand.
TCCTCCCAAAATGGAACCTTTTATACCAGATAACACCTTTCTTACTAAAAGACAAAAAGGGGAACGTCGGTCTACGGCAGGCCCCTGATAGGCTTGGTGGCTCCCAGATATATCTGGGACCGCCAAGACCACCGTCAGTTACCGTTGGGTTTTTCAGCCTATAAATATTGCACTATTCCCAGCTGAATAATAACTCTCTTTGCACGAATTTTTCAGTATTATTTCTCTCTCTAAAAACCTTCTTTTCCTCACTAAATCTCTTGATCACTAACATTGTTTGATCTTGTTTCAAGTGATCTAATCTCTTCCTTCTCCTCTCTATCAAGTGCAAGAGAAGAACATTCGTATTTGCCAAGAAACAAATTGTTATAGTCTAGTGATTTCTTCTTCCTTCTTCTAAGAACCAAGTCTCTATATATTGATTATCTTGTGTGATTGTGTAAGTCGGATAGTATATAAATCCGATAGTGTAGATCTTGTGATTGTGTGTTATTTATGAAATGGTAGATTGGTTCTAGCTAAGATTAGGACTCGACATTTAGCTTAGTGTCGGAAAACAACGTAAGCGACGTGTAAACGGTTTTCTTCGCCTAAAAGGAGCTTGTTGACATAGTGAAATCTCGAGTCGGGTACTCGGAGAATGGAGTAGGGCGAAGAGGAGCTTCGTAGCCAAACCACTATAAATCTTAGTGTCTTGGTTTGATTGTTCCTTCTCTTATCTCTTTATATTGTTGTGATTCTTACTTATTGTTTGTTTAGCTATAACTAGTAATTAGTTATATTGTTATTTCATATTGTTGGTTGGTTGAACATATACTCGGATCTAATAAATTTTAGAAGTAAATTCTAAAACGCAAACGTAACTTGTAAACTATTCAACCCCCCTTCTAGTTTCCACAGATTTTGTATAAACTTGTTTTATTTTATAAACTTTTTAAAATAAATACTAGATGGTGATTAAACAATATAACAATTATATATGTATAAAAATAATTGAAATGAGAGTATGAGAAGTGATTATAAACCTTGTATGAATGAAAGTATGAAAACCCTAATTTCCTTATTTAGAAAACCCTAATTTAGAAAACCCTAATTTCCTTGAAAACCCTAGTTTTCTTCCTTGTAAAAAGTCTTGATTTTATGAAACTCTAGCCTTGAAATACCCTTGATATACCTTAGATATCAACCCTAAACACACTTGTATACTTGTATTGTTTGTAAAAATGAAACTATGAATTATTTTAGAGAGGATGTTTGAGCCGTGAGCTAGGAAGCAAAAGAGATAGAGTTTTGTTGATTTCTAGTTTGTAAAATGTGTGTGAAAGTCATAGAATATGAACCTTTAAATATTAGAAATATCTAGGACAAGTTCATACAAGATTGGAAGAGTTGGAAGGGGGGTTCGGCATGTAAGAAATGGGGATGGGTTTTGGTTTGAATTTTGGTATTAGCTAGATTTGGGAGTCATGTAAGATATGGATAATAAGCACATGGTTTTCTAGAAGAGTTTTTGTGTATTATTTTGTGTTGTTTTGTGATAGAACTGGATATTTATATGCACATGTAAGAAATTGTATAATTTTTTAAGTATTGGGTATAATTGTAGGTATTTGATTGAGTGTAGACAGGTAGAATGATTTACTTGTATGCAAAAAGGTTCCAAAGTGCGAAACGTAAACGTTTTACGTAACGTATAAAATTAAAATTTGAAAAGTTAATTATTATTTTCGTAAAAATAATATAACACTTGCTTGACATAAATTTTTATTTGTTTGATGTCCATTTATGTTGATTGTTGCTTTTTAGTTTACACGATTTAACTAAACGATTTATATATTTGTTCCTTAAAACCCACTCTTACAACATATAATAACCCCACCCATAAAAACCAATCCCCCCCATCCCCCCCAACTCACCACTAAAACCAACCACCAAAACCCCCCCACCCCCCCCCCACCCCCCCCCCCCCCCCCCCCCCACCCCCCCCCCCCCACGTGGTTTCCTTTCTTTTAGCGATGGGTGGGTTTTTTAGCTGTGTTGTGTGGTTATTTGTTAACGTTGGTGCGACTTTTATGTGTTTGGGGTATTTGGAGGTTTGGTTACCGCCCCCCCCCCCCCCCCCCCCCCCAGCCACCCCCCATGGATAAAACATGTTTAAAAACGTCAAAGACAACAAAGTTGGAGTGAAATTCATAGAGTTTAAATAATCAGTAACAATAATCTTTGAACACTAGTTAGTTCTAGAGAGAAAACAACAGCAACAAATTGCATGATATAGCAAATTTCCTTTTTTTTTACGCAAAAATAATCTCATGACACAGAACGTTAACAGTAATATGGCATTTAATATGTTAAAGTGCCTTAAAACAAGGTATTATTTGTCATTACCTTATTACTTCTAAAATAAAAAAATGTCCGTTTGACAAGGTGGTCACAACGATTCAGACCGCCGGACAGGGTTGTCAAAACCCAATAGATCTATTTAAAAATGGGGAATTAGCATTCACCTCACATAGGCAAGTAACGGTCATGAAATAGGGGACTTCGACAATTGTACTTATGCGGAAACAATCTCATAATCGGGTCCAGCATACCATAAAATCATATGTGTTTAATTTATAAAACAAACATTTAAAACAGTTCAAAAGAGAGGCTATGAACTCACCTTAAACAAAAGATCCAAATCAATCAAGTCAATCAAGCGCAAGTAACTTCACGTCTTAACCGCGACCTATATAATACATATATAGCGGTACGTGACTAAAAGTATATTAAATCATATATTGCATACTTGCATATATATAACATATATATTATTATATATATAATATTTAATTATTTATTATATATATGTATATTTATATATATATGTATATATATATATATATATATATATATATATATATTACTATTACTTTTACATATATACAAATATATTACTAAAATCTCCAAAGTGCGACGAAAAACATTTCTCTCAATGACGATCTATTATAATAGGACGACGTTTTCCATAAAGTTTCAATTTTAGAAAGGTTACGAAAGTAGGGTATAATATAATCGAACTTCTATTTCGTTATAAATTAACTAAATTACAAACCCTTTGCTTATTTAGACTTCATTCAAAAGATTAAAGTTTGACTTTTAAAAGTCAAAGTTCGTAGTTGACTTTTTACCCCCAAAATACCCAAACTTGACTCGGTCGTAAAACGTTCGTTTTTAGGAGTTACAAGGCCCACTTTATATCAAAACGAACCTTAGAACATCCTTTATCATTATCAAAAGTCTAAAATCAATTTCAAAATTTTCTCGACACGCTGTGACCAAGTCAAACTTTCTGGTCAAATAAAGTCAACCCAAAGTCATACCAAATCACATTTTTATCAAAATCTAACTATTCCAACATGTTTAACTAGCCTAAAAACATGTACCAAAACTATCAAACACATGTTCATACTCGAAATACTTTCAAATAAATTTTGCACTTGAATCATCTAGCAATAATCATATACATGTAATAACATATAATTAATCAACACAAAAACACAATTAAAATACTTTCAAAGCTAGAACAAAATTCATATGTTTTCCCCTTCCTTGAATTCGGGATGAGCGACCCAAACCAAACAATCCAAACTTTTTCCAATTAACCAACTGCTAAAAAACACTAATTAGTATACTTATCTCCCCTTATACTCGGATATTTCATAAAACACACCAAAAATCTAAACTTCTTGAAAAACTTAGTGATGTAGGGATTTTTAGTGGGAAATGTTTAGAGGATTAAACAAGGATTATAATCTATTAATAGATCATAATGCATCTAAGTAAGTAATTTTTGTTGATGAATTTTGTGTTGGTGTTGGTGTTTGAACGGCAACAAGAGGAGAGAAAGGGAGGAGTGAATTTTTTTTGTAAAAGTATTATAAGTGTGTGTGTGTGTGTGTTAGTATATAGAGAAAGAAACTTTGGACAACTTTAACTCTTTTAGTCCCTCCTTTCATTTAGTCCTTGCAAAGTTAATACAAAATGGTTATTTATTTCATTACCTGGTCGTCCTAGGACACGGGTCACCACACGTTTCATAAAATTTTAAATCTGTCCCACTAAATTTACTTTAAAACATTTAACAAAATTGTTTTAACCTCGTATAACATGACCTTTAAACACGGTTTTTTTATAAAAACTCAGGGAGGCAGGGAAGGGGGAGGGAGGGAGGGAGGGGAAGGAGGAGAAGGAAGGGGGGGGGGGAAAGAGTAAGGAGGGACGGGGAAGGGGAAGGGGAAGGGCGAGGACAGGGAAGGATGGCGTGAAACGGAGGGAACGAGGGAGAAGGGAGAGGGAAAAGGAAGGAGGAGGAAGGTGGGGATGCGGGAAGGCGGGGGGGAGGAGGGGAGGAGGGGGGAGGAGGGGGGGGAAACGTCGTTAAATACGAAAATAACATAAATCAGCTCTGAGCAACGATATAAAATTTTTTTGACTTTCTTAGATGGCTAAAAACTATAAAAAACTAAATCATGGATTGAAAATTTCCTCATTTCAAAGGAGATTTTCTGTAACAATACGAACATACATAAATCCAGGACCCCCTTGAAATTAAATGATTGTTACATTCTTCCCCCGTTAAAGGAGCTTTGTCCTCAAAGCTTAAGACGTGGCATTGGATAAAGATGCGTGATTGGTGAAGAGGTGCAGATACTTCTTTTTGAATTGGTCTTCACGTTCCCATGTGAACTCAGGACCTCTAGAGTTCCATCGAACCTTGATAATGGGAATACAGCTTTGCTTCAACCGCTTGACTTCTCGATCCATAATCTTCACGGGTTCTTCAACAAAGTGGAGCTTATCATCTATGTAGATCTCATCCAGCAGAATCACAAGTGTTTCATCGAACAAACACTTCTTCAAATTGGATACGTGAAAACTTGGAAAAAGTGCTATGCAACCTGTTCATTGTGTGAGGAATTCAAGTCTTGTAATCCCAGTAAACATTTAACACCTTGCAATGCTCCATGCTCTCGTTTTCACCATCTTCAGTCCGATACCCTATAAAGGCCCCACCTCAGAACGCTCCTTGTGCGCCCAAGTCGCGTAGATAAGCTTCACACACCTAATACCACTAATTTACATAACTAAGGAGAACTTTCCAACAACAGGCTTGACTGTGCTCACTAAATAGAGTTTCTTCAACTATATACTCTCAAACCGTAGTCAGACATTTGTGTGACTTCTCCATGGTGTAGGAGACTCTTTGATAAACATGTCGATTCTTGGGTTGGCCCTTAAGTGTGTCTATCGCAAGATCAGTTCCTGGAGCCCTCCACGACACGCCCCCCGTGTGACGACCCACCCCCCCCCCCTGATATACCTCTACTCCATCGCTCACTCGGCCCAGACGATATAGGTCGTGACCGCGCACCTTCGGCTTAGTGATCCTCATATATCTAGAGTGTGTCCTCCAACTGTCGCGTTTGGCTTGATGCTTCGTGTTGTGATAACTCTCTTGTTGTTATGAGAACCTCACAATTAGCGGTAAGTGTCCTATTCCTCAATAATCCAGTCCCCCAGTAAAATCTATTGCAGACGTAATTCGTCGTCAGTCTTGAAGAATCATACCTTCGCGTGTACGTGTGGGGATCGCGGTGTTCCTTTGCGTTTTGCGAGAGTGTCGACCTCCGTCGTGATGTATCTAGTAAGAACACATGTGTTCATCTAGTTGTAGCCAAGACGAAGTTGCCACACTCATACGCTCCTTGTCCTGGATCACGACTCTCTCTTCCAGAATAAATGTAACCGGAATCTCTCCGAGACAGATGTCGCTAGCGCACAAATGGAGAGCGCTGATCGGTAGTGTCACTCGCGGACTGTGACCACTTGTTTCATGTACAATCTTGTCATTCTCTTTGTGTCATTTTCCTTAATCGGAAAAAGTATGCGACTTTGTAGACGATCCACAAACAAACCAAATAGTATCATAATACCACTTGACGTCACTTGACGTCTTATGGAGCTTGGTGATAAAATCCATGGTGATATTGTCCCACTTCCATTGAGGTATCTTAGGTTGCACCAACAAACCAGATGGTTTATGGGGTTCAGCTTTGACCTTTAAACATGTTAAACACTTGCTAACATAGGTGGTAATATCGAATTTCATGTTGGGCCACCAATATAATTTATTCATGCCTTGGTACATCTTGTTGGAACCCGAATAAAAAGAATATTTTGACTTGTGGGACTCATGCATAATCAGAGTCCTTAGATCACCAAAGCATGGTAACCAACTCCTGTTCTTCAAACACAGTGTTCCATCAGCACGCGGTTCCAACTTCTTTTTTCTCATCGTACCTCCTACATCTTTAGCCTTGAAATTTTCTGGTTTCCTTGCCTCAGTCTGAGCGTTTAAAATTTGATTGGGAAGATCCAAACCAATAGTCATAACTAAGGCTCGAACCTGTAATGGCTTAATTCATTATTTTCTACTTAAAGCGCCAACCACTACATTTGCTTTTCCCGGGTGATAACGAATTTCACAATCGTAATCACTGAGCAATTCTAACCAACGACGTTGCCTCATGTTTAACTCCTTCTGATCAAGGATGTGTTGTAAGCTTTTGTGATCAGTGAATACGGTACACTTTGTTCCATACAGATAGTGTCTCTAGATCTTTAGAGCAAACACTACTGCTCCTAATTCCAAATCATGAGTCGTGTAATTCTTCTCATGAATCTTTAATTGACGTAATGCATAAGCAATCACCTTCTTGTTCTGCATCAACACAACACCTAATCCTTTATGTGAAGCATCGCAATAAACTATAAAGTTCTCAGCTCCTTCAGGTAAAGCCAATATAGGTGCGCTACACAGTTTCTGCTTCAATAACTGAAAAGTTGTTTCTTCTCTGTCACCTCAATCAAACTTGACATTCTTCTGAGTTAACTTAGTTATTGATTTGGAAATATTTGAAAATCCTTCAATGATTCTTCGATAGTAACCTGCAAGACGTAAAAATTGACGAATTTTCATTGGAGTCTTGGGAGATGCCCAATCTTTAATTGACTCGATCTTGGCGGGATCCACATGAATGCCCTGACTGTCAATCACGTGACCGAGGAACTATACTTTAGGAATCTAAAATTCACATTTAGAGGATTTGGCATACAACTCCTCCTTCTTAAGCAACTCTAAGACTGACTTAAGATGCTCTTCATGCTCTTGCTTGCTCTTTGAGTAGATCAGAATATTGTCAATAAAGACAATCACAAATTTATCCAGATATGGCTTGCACACCCGATTCAGGAGGTCCATAAATACCGCCGGTGCGTTCATCAAACCAAAAGGCATAACCTGAAACTCGTAATGACCATAATGAGTCCTAAATGCAGTCTTCGGGATATCTTCTTCACGAACTCTCAGTTGATGATAACCCAATCTCAAGTCGATCTTCGAGTAGACACTTGACCCTTGAAGTTGATCGAATAAATCTTCAATTCTTGGAAGCGAATAACGGATCTTCACTGTTAGCTTATTTAATTCTCGGTAATCAATGCACATCCAGAATGATCCATCCTTCTTCTTGACAAACAAGACCGGAGCTCCCCAAGGTGAGGAATTGGGTCTTATAAAGCCTTTATCGGAAAGCTCTTGCAATTGATCCGGCAATTCTTTCATCTCGGACGGAGCTAATCGATAAGGCGCCCGTGCTATAGGTGCAGGTATCAGATCAATTTAAAATTCCACTTGTTGGGTTGGTGGAATACCCGAAAAGTCCTCTGGAAATACTCCAGGAATGTCTCAAACAACTGGTACGTCTTCAAGTAGCTTCTCCTCCGACTTGTCTTCCCTCTTCTTTGCTGTAACATGTGCCAAAAAGACATGGCATCCTTTCAGCAAATACTTTTGAGTTTTGGTGCACAAGATGATGTTTAATCGAGACTGGTGTCTGTTGTTGCTTCCGTCACCACAAATAAAATTCTCAAAGGGAATACAAACAATCTTCTCATCATAGACGATTACGGCATGATACATTGATAACCAATCCATACCAATGATGACGTCAGAACTACCAAGTTCTATGGGCATTAAGTCGATGTTGAATGGATGATTTAAGAAATTTAAAGTTCAACCCCGTATGATAGTATTAACTCTAATTATTTTTCCGTCAGCTAGTTTGACATGATAATCATGGTCTAGTGTAGATGGAACGATATCAATTAGGGAACTAAATGCAGTAGACACAAAACTCCTATAGAAGCATAACAGTTGTTTAGGAGGAACGTACTCGTAACGACATTGGCGTCCGGGTTTTTTCCTGCATTTCCCACTGCATAAGCCCTTGCTTGTGCTCCACCATTCCTAGCCTGGTTTCCACGGTTGTTATTTTTTAGTTTTGGGCAATATTTCTTGTAATACCTCAGAACTCCACAATCAAAGCAAGTGACAACCCTCTGATTCCCCCCGAGGGCTCTCTGGTTGTTGGCAGTAGCAGCTGAACTTCTACAATCACGGGTCAGATGGCCAACTTTCTTGCAGTTGTTGCACTTGGGAGCACACTGCCTATTGTAATGGTAGTTGCATTTTGTGCACAGAGGTAGAGATTATAAAACCCCGTAATTTTAGGTCATTTTACAACGTCATTTATTTCACTATTTATTTTTAGTCTCGTACGCGTTTATTTTTAATTCTCACCTTATAGTTAAATCGTGTAAGCTAAAAATTATTGCTCAACATAAACGGGCATCAAACAATTAAAGGATTACTTCAAGCAAGTGTTAGATAATTATTTGGAGGATAATAATTAACTTTTCACATTTTATTTTTATTGGTTACGTAAAGTGTTTACGTTTCGTAATAAAATACATTTAGCATTTCACATAACCACCAAACTATCACGTTTTCTTGCAACATATACCCATTAATTATACCTCAATACTAAAAGTTTTATAAAAACTTCACCCATATTCATCATTTAGCCGAATTATCATATCTCTCTACGCGCGCGACGAGATTGCCATGTGTCTCGGGATGATGTAGGCAGCAGGGTTATAGGTTAAGTATAGGGGGCGTTGGGTTCTATGGTTGGGGGGGGAAGGGGGGCTGGGGGGGGGGGTAATATTACCAAAAAATATCAAAGACTCATCTTAGTCCTTTTACTCCCTGTCCGTTTTCCTCAAAGAACTCTCCACACAAATATATCACCTACATCTTCCTTCCCCCTACACACCACACTTTCCATAAATTATACCCACCAAACAACAACCCTCCCCACGCAGGCGATCAGTCAACGACCCAACCGGCTGAACCTTAATTTTTTTCAGGGTTAATCTACACATAAAGGGACCAAGATCACACAAAGACCACACCAAGTACCATGTACAACCTAGTATACATTGAAATCTAGCCATGACTAGTAATCTTAAACAAGGCTCTCCTTGTTTCACTCTGGTTGTCTAAACGTCCCCCATAGTCTTTTATGGTCTTGACTTTTCAAACTAGTAACTTAGAACCACGTGTTGTAGTATATAAGCGAGTGCACTATTTAGTTTAAAACACACAATACAATTCCTTAACCAAAAACCAACCACAAACCTCTCCTTTGTGCTCTACCCAAGCCACGACTCCACACACAACACAAACAAACCATCCATATAATTTTTCTTACCAAGTATTCAAGTGTTCTAGTATCATATCTAAGACATTCTAAGGTGTATTTAAGGCTTGGTTTAGTATTTAAAAGGGTTAATCAAGAAAAGTTCAAGATTAGGGTTTCTTGGAAGATTATGATTTTCTAGTCTTGGAAGCTTAGGTTTTGATTCTAAACTAGGGTTTAGAACTTGTTACTCTTCATCATACTTCATCCTAAGGTCTTCTAAAAACCCTACACTCTTTACATTTATGATTTTATGTGTATATAATGTCTATGTAGTAAATCACCATCTAGGAAATATATTAATATGTAAAATGGATTATTACTCTTGATCATGATTTGAAATACTCTTTCATATATTGATGATAAAAACATGTTGTAATCAAAGTATAAACATTATACAAGTGTTGATTTATATATAAAAAGTATATATATAAATTAATTGTTTAAAAGTTTACTTATTAAATTTATAAGTAAAAGAAATGCAAGAACATGTTATTCCTGGACAAAATCATTGGAAAAATATTAGAGGACTTTAAATGTACACAAGTTAGTGTATTAATCATGAGAAAAGACTTGAAATGAATTATTTGACATAAAACAACTTTATATAAATAAATGCATATTTAACAAAAGTGGATTGTTTTAATTCAAATTTTAAAAGTATGATTTTATATTTTATAAACGTAGTACATCTCATGAGGATTCCAAATCTATAAGGAACTCGAAAAACCGAGCTATAACGAAGGAAATACGGAGTTTACAAGATTTAAATAAAAAGCGTATTATAAAAGAAAATTTTATAAAAACTTATTACTTTCCACATCTGATAAAAATATTTGATTACTTTTTTCACGACAGTAATGACATTTTTTAAGATTCCCAAACATTAAGAAAACATAATTATTTATCAATAACGACGGGTGTTATGGATTTTGCAAGTTTACAATGAATAAATACTTTTATAAAAAAAACGTTACCTTTTCAGTACTGAAAATATTTGAAAATATTTATTTAGATATAATTTTTAATTACAAGGACGTGCTCGAAAGAATCACTAAAAATAGAATTAAAACGAATAAGTTATGACTTTCAAAAGATTTTGATAATTAAATTTATAAAAATAATTTTATAAATAATCATGAACAGTAAAATTACTGTTCAAAACAGTGATTAAAAATATTAAAATATAATATTTTGATAACTCTTCTTAATACGAAACCGTGGACATAAAGAACGTACAAAACGGACTTAAAACGAGAAAGTTATGACATTTTTACTAAGGTAATATTTATAAACATTTTAACTTTATAAATATTATTTTTCAATTACGATTAGATGGTGATGTAGCTATATAGAATTATATATGGTATTAGTTATTCAAAGTACTAGTACTCATACGACCTATAATTAATTAGGTTGCATTCGGACATTTACGTGACGCATTTCATTCTGTGATTTACATTGTTGCTCATTCACTCAAGGTGAGTTCATAGCCCCATGTTTTTACGATTACAATGATTTATAACTTTTGGGGTGAGAAACATGCATTGTTTTACAAATTGGACGCAAGTGTACATTTTAACATGATTACGTGTTTGCCTAAGTAGCGATAACCCACTGAGCCCATTATCATGAACTGCCAATTACTAAGTAAGTGCGTATGTTATAAATAGATCTATTTGGTATTTACCTTCCCGTTTGGGTGAGTAGCACTCTCTGTGCCGGTTTGCCAGACAAAAAACGTATACCATGTCAGATTTGAGATGTTGCGGGTTAGAACATCATCAAGGGCAATGTAGGCAATAAATTGAAATTCTCATGTCACTTCGTTGTCATGAGCTTAGTGAAACGAATACATTTTTTGTGATGTTTGCATCACTTGCATTATCATACACTTTGGAAGTCTTTACGGTCCCTACATTATATTACATAACCTGTGAATTCACCAAACTTTATGCTGACCGTATAAAGCAATGTTTTTTCTTAGTCCAATAATGTACTAGACGTGGATACATTTGTGGTCTATATTTGATGTCATTGTATAAAATTTAGAAGCGTTACATTTGAGGGATTTTGTTTTATGTTTTAAAAATTTTACAATTTACAAGTGAACATGGTTTAAGGAGGAAGAAGCCCGTGTGTGCTTTTGTAATAAACAATATTAGTTATCTCCATGTATCAGTTTTTTAAACGACTCAGATATAGGTCTTTCTCATATCTTATGCTATTTATTTAATGATGTAATGCTCTCGCGGACACATGTTCGCTGCGACACGATTTGGGGGGTGTGTTATAGATTGGTATCTAAGCCAAGGGTGTATAGAGAATCAGGTCAAATATTTTACTTGGACTATAACCATTTTCAAACATTGCATCATACAAAGGGTTTTCATTTCACGGGAACGATACATACACTATGATTGTTTGTCATTTAGTTGGTTATACTAGATGCATTCATGATTGATATACGTGTTTATAATATATATTACGTATATTACGATAAGAGTTTTATATTAATACTTATATAAGCTACTTTTTATTGTCACAGATTTTGTCATGTCGGATTCAGAGCATTCCACGGTCACTTACACATCCATATCTAGTGATGATGGATCATTAGATGTAGGATCTCTGGGCGTCATTGTATACGGATACGATGGACTGCCCATGATGCCAGAGGACCCTTATGAATATGTAGAGGCCGCTATGCAGGAACCACCTCCACCAGATTATGTTCCTGAACTTGTATACCCCGAGTTTATGCCACCTGAGGATGATGTGTTTCCAGCTGAGGAGCAGCCACTGCCTGCTGCTGTCTCACCCACTACTGACTCACCGGGTTATATTACTGAGTCCGATCCTGAGGATGATCCGGAGGAGGAGGATGATAAGGATCATAGGGAGGATCCAGCTAATTATCTCATTGACAGAGATGATGAGGAGGAGGGGGAGTCCTTTGGAGACATGCTGAAGACGCGGAGGAGGACGAGGGTGAAGATGAGGAGGAGGAGGAGGAGCACCTAGCTCCGTTCGACTCTGTACCATCACCCCAGTTTGGTACCCGTGGGGCACGGATGACCGTCTGGCCACAGCCTCCTATGGCAGCATCTACTGAGGCACTGATTGTTGTAGTTGCCGCTACATTACCTCCACCATCACAACTTACATCATACTCATCACCACTTCCTCAGATACCCTCACCACCATTTCCTGTATCATCACCACCTACTACTAGCCCTACTTACACTAAGGCACCTTTGGGCTATAGGGCAGCCGGGCTTCGGTTGAGGACTGCAACACCACCACCATTACCTTTATCCTCACCACTACCATTACCACCACCTATCATACTTCCATACACCAGGGCATCTATGGTCACGATGAGAGCTGCTGCACCATCCACTTACTGTTTAGCACCTCCATTAGGGACACTACCACTTTTACCTATATAGTTACCTACATCATCATCACCTTTGATTCTACCCTCTACTGACAGTAGAGCGGATGTTTCTAAGGTTATGTTACCGCTTTAGAAGAGGTTGTGCATTGCTCCCGGTCCTAGATATGAGATCGGGGAGAGCTCATTTGCTCCTACTGCTAGGTCTACTAGAGGTTTTAGAGCAGATTATGATTTTGTTGGCACTTTGGATGCCGAGATTAGACGTGACCCAGATAGAGAGGTAGGTTACGGGATTACTGACGTCTGGGTGGATCCAGATGAGATTACAAAGGAGATACCAGCGACTAATATGGAAAAGTTAGGTCAGAGGATGACAGATTTTTCACTACTGTTAGGCCGCATACTAATGAGATCTATATGCGACTTGGGGATGCACAAGATGATAGATCGATGATGATCGGTCAGCTCAATTTGCTACGTAAAGATAGGCGCTTCCATGCTCGCACGGCTAGACTTATTGAGAGTGAGGCCAGAGTTGCTCGTGAGGCTTGGGCGCAGGCTATGGATGCCAGTGATACAGTACGTTCTGAGGTCAGAGCACTATGAACTACGGTTTTAGCACAGCAGACTGAGATTGGAGATTTGCGGGCAGCAGACCGTAGGTGACAGGCACAACTTGTAGAGGTACTGACTCTGCTGAGGACATTGCAGACTCAGATGGTAGCACTACAAAGTCAGTAGAGACCTGCTAGAGATCCAGCACATCCTAATGTACCGGAGGAGGCCGGTAGTAGTTCTTAGATCTGGTTATGTCTTAGCTATTTTGTATAGCCTACTAAGTATTATGGGTAACTCCCAACTAGTATGGCTTTAGGTTGTATATTTTCATCTTGTAACCTAATCATAGTGATCATTTTGTAACCGAACTGGTCATGTATGTTTTCCAGATTACATATGAAATGGATGGATTGTGT